>QTSX02004706.1:0-20461 GCA_014839935.2 Entomophthora muscae | reverse complement strand
TGCCATTGCTGCTGTGGCAAGTTGTTGGTGGACTAGTGCTAACCCAGCAGCTTGTTGCAACCAAGTTTCCATGACTTGCCCACCAATGTATCTTACAATACACAGGGGGCGCTTGATGAGTTGCCCCTTGATGTGTCTAACAACATGAACCAACCCAATGACAATGTCAAACTGCTGGCACTTTCTCCTAATTGGGAGCGCTACCAATTTGACCTGCTGATCCCCACACAAGTTATTCCTTAGCTCCAAACCCTACATGGAACATGCCACCATGCTACCCCCTTGTGGCCCAGTGGCTTTCCCCATATAGTATATTAATCACCGTATTCTATAATAAAAAAGAGCTGTATTCTATTCATTATTGTCCTTTTTATTGGACTGTTGTCTTCCCCAATTTGAATACTGAATCCTCATTGGTTTAGTTGCAACAGTGGTAGTAGCGGTAGGTTCATGACCTACCTAAAAGAAAAATTCCCCCAAGAAAGGACAGAGTATGGGCCATATGGCTACTCCCCACCAAGAAACCTTCCTGTCAATCCCCAAGGGGGAAATCCCCAATGGGTATGTCATCTATCAAGACCAACTGGTACTTACAAGTGTGTATAATTGACTCTGCCTTGGGCAGTGCAACACAAGTGTCACCCTGCCCCAGTCAGACTTCTCCCAGCACATGCTCAACCTCCATCTTGAATCCTTTGCAGGAGGTGTCAAAGGAGCTGACATTGTCAGTTGGCTCCACTCTACCGTAACCCGCCTCTGTATCTGTCAAGTAACTGAGCCCATATGGGTTGCCACTGCTTCAGGCCGCCTTACAGGGCCTGCTGCAGTCTGGTTCACCAACTGGGCCAGCCAAGAAATAGAAATTACTTGGGCATTGTTCAGGGATGCCGCAAAGTCCTGCTATAGTGAAACATTTTCACCCATTGTGGTGGGAACTTCCCTCCTGGCCATTAAACAGACTGGGTAAGTTCCTGAATATCTTGCCTTCTGGCAGCAAGCTCTTGCTTCTGCCCCAGAAGCTGTGGCTGATGGGAATGCCATGCTCCTTACCTTAATAGTTAATGAGTTTTAACCCCATATCTGCAAGTTTAGTTCCTGTAGGTTGCTGCACCTCCATCAATGACTGTTACAAGGCCATTGTGGAGGTCAATAACCAGGCTTCAATGGGATTCTCTAGATTCAATGATGCACCACCCCAACCTTGTTCTGCACCTGGCAGTGTCCCACAATCAAGTAGGCTGCCACCAGCCCCGCCAGCAGGAAAATGGGGTTAAGCGTCCCTGCAAGGGGGAACTCCAGTTAGCACAAATCAAGGACCAGGGAAAAGCCTGGGGGTTGTAGTTACAAGAGGTTCTACAACCTCACTTGACCCTCACTCTCAATCCCTCTTGAGCAAAGAACCCCTGCAGCTACAATGTGCATGAAGTTGAAACCCTTGACGTCTTCCAAGTTCACAGCAACAATCCCATACTTCAAGCCAGCCACTCTCCAAATAAAGTAACTCACTTGGCCTACCCCTTCTGTTTCCGTGGGAACACCCACAAACTATTGGTAGATACTGGGGCCAATCATACTATGGTTGACCAGGTGTTTGCCAACTCTCAACAACTAGACCAAGTACAAAGCAGGTTCAAGGCAGTACAAGTGGCTGACTCCTGTAGAGTAACAATTACCCATGATACAGTACCCTTCTCTGTGAGTATGGGGAACGTCCAGGTTAAGCTCTCTGGGCCAATCATGAAAGGCTCAGCCACAATGTCATTGCTGGCCTTGACTGGCTTTGTCACAACTGTCCCTACATCAACTGGGATACATCTGTAATTACCCTCAATAGAAATGGGGTGGGTTTCCAGATATATCCTGTTGAGATGAACAAGTTGCTTCATGATACTGTGTTTGTCAGAATAACAGAAACAGGCTCATATGATTTCAAGGGGGTGTGGTGTTCCTGTCCACCAGTCCCCAAAGTGTGTCCTGGGTCATAGCCAGGGACCAGCTGGAAGGGGTTGTCATTCTCTAGTAAGGAAAAATGTATCTCAGAAATATGTATAGGGGTCAAAATGGGCTTTTATTCACTCTCAGAAGGAAGATCCCTTTTGAACCTTCTGATATATGGCCTGGGGGGTCAAGGAAACAATATGGGTTTGCCAATACTTGGAGTCCTCCAACAATATCTTGGACTCCTGTGTACTTGGTCTTGGACTCCTGCACCTTAGTCTTGGACTTCTGCACCTTAGAATCAGACTCCTGTGCGCGCTTAGGATCCAGCTCCTTATTCTTGGGCTCCTGCTCCGTTATCTTGGGCTTCAGCTCTCTTTATAGCTCCAGTGGCCTTGTTATTCCACTTATATCAGTCCAACCAAGCTCTTGCTGGTGATCAAAAGGCTTCCAAAAACCTTTTGGCAGAAACTTAAAAGACCTGGAAAGATTTGGAAAAGACTCTGTAACTTTCCAGCTAGCTACCTTCTTATAGTGTCCTTTTCCCAACAGTTCCGCCTTCAAAATGGCTTTCTTAAAAATCTTAAACCATTGTTGCTCACTTTTTCCTATAAGAACTTAAGCTTACATACTTAATTTCTTAAAAGCTTAAAGTATTAATTCACTATTTCCTTGCTTATACTTTAAGCTTTTGGCTTCCAACTAATCATATTCATCAGGAAACCTTCCAAAACTCAACCAATGAATGCAGAGTGCAGAAATAGACTATTTCTGAAGTTCCACTGGTATCCAACTAAGAAATCAATTTCCATTGCTCAAACCGCTCAGATTGATAACTCTTTGCGCACCAAAGTGTCAATTGGTTCACTATTCCAGCACCAGTTTACCCTGCATTCAACCTAAACTAATTTAAATAGTAGAAAACTATTTAAACTATTCTTTTTAGACCTCTTCAACAGTTTCCCCATATATTTACAAATATTGTAAAATCCAAGGAAAGTGTCCCACCAAAACAACTTTGTACCCAGCTCTCATAGCAACATACCTTCATCTATCCTAGGAACTCAATAAATAAATCTCTTGCCCACACTTTAAAAATTTTTTTGGGGGGGCCCCAGGGGGGCCCCGGCAGCAGGAAACTGGGCCTCTATCCACATTCCTTCTTGATTTTAATACTAAACCAAGGCAAAAGATTCCATATTTTACCACCTTGGCAAATCAATTTGGCAAAATTTTGGCTCATTTCTCCAGACCACCAGTTCTTCATCATCATCTTCTGATCCTTCAGCCAGCTTCTGTATCATGATAAGCTAATCCTGCATCATGATCTTCAAACAAATCTTCCAGCTCTTCAGAATAACCAGCAATCAGTCCATCTTAGACAACAAACAGCTCATTCTAGTCTTTCAACAGCTTATCAGTCCTCTGGCTACTCCTTTATCATGACCAGCTACTCCTGCATCATGATCTCTGAGCCCTTCAACTTATCCTCACTAGGAACTACCTTGGTTCCACCTGCACAATGAACTCATTTTGGTTCCAAACTTCAATATGAACCAACAGTCCCACAACTAGTCTTCACTGTGATCAAATAGTCCTTCTTACTAGTCTTCTCTGCTGATCCTATGAGCCACATTGGTTCTTTATCTCAGTCCCTGTTACCAGAGCCTGAATACCCAGGCATGAGTCTAAATTGAACTGGCATTTGACTGGGCCCTCACAAGTGGCAATCCACTTAGGCCATTCAACCATAGATTATCAAAGTCTATGCTGTTGTTTTTACTCACCCAGGTGATTAAGTCTGGGCTTTCAGTTGCAGAGTAATCAGCTTTACTTCCCAGAGGCCTGATCACACCAAGTTCTGCAGCTGCTTCCCCAAGAAAACCGCCTTGGTGACACCTATGACCAAATCTATGCCCTCCAATGCTCACTTTGGGTTCTGCCCAAAGCTCCCATGGGGGCATAAACAAGGACACCCTACCAGTCTGTTAGGTAGGATGCTTGCTCAAAGACCTCCTGTAAGCGTATCAGGGTATGTAGAGCCCTCAGAGCTCTTCCCCTCCCTGGAAGCCTACTCTACCTACCAGGGGTCCAAAACTTACAGCCCTGGTAGGCATCCCCTACCATGCTGGCACAAACTTCTACCCTGGCAGCCTGCGTTACCCGCCAGGGTCTAAATATCTTCCAGCCTGAGTAGCACATGCTACCCATCAGGCTGGATCACTTCCCACCCCAAACAGACAAAGTTCCCTGCTGAGCTATCTCATTCTTCACCCCAAGCAGCCACAGTTCCCTGCTGGGTGAAGACCTCTAGCTAACAGCAGCCAATATCTTCTGCTGGGTGGAGACAACATCTGCCTCTAGTAGTCTTTACACCTACTAGCTAGGCCTTACCTTCCCTAGTAGCCATCATTCCCTACTAGGCCTCTACCTTCAACAAACAATCAAACTTTTACTTGGCCAACATTAGCCCTGCCTGCAAATCACCAAACATGTGGACTGTCACAGGGGGGAATCTAGACTTCAATCAATGCTCAGTCAAAGTTATCTGCGTGGAACCACCTGCAGCCCCCCCCTTGACTGCTCCATACCTACCAGCACTTGCTGTGCAATCCTCGAGGAGTATAATGATGTTTTCAGTGAAACACTGGATCTACTACCCCCTCCCTGAGAGATCCAACATAGCTGTACAACTGCAAGGGTTGCTTCCCAAAGCACATCCCTTCTATTGCTTAACACTAAAAGAAGATGAGACCCTTTGCCAGCACCTTGTAGATGTACTCAATAAGGGCTTCATCTGCCCCTTGCTCTTGCCATACAGGGCTGCTGTCTTCTTTGTAGCCAAGAAGGATGGGTCCCTTTTCTTGGTCACAGACTACTGCACCTTAAATGAGGTGACTATTAAGAATAAATATCCCTGATGTTGATTTACAACCTATTTGACACGCTTGCAGGTGCAAAGGTTCTTTAGCAAGATTGATCTCACCGTAGGGTACAACCAGGTCCGCATTTCACCAGGGGATGAGGCAAAAACTGCCTTCTGCACACTGCTATGGGCTGTTTGAGTGCTAAGTCATGAACTTTGGAATGACCAATGCTCCTTCCACCTTTGTCATGTTGATGAATAAAGCCTTTGAAGACCTGATTGGAAAGTGTGTTGTTGTGTATCTTGACAATATTGTCTTCAGTCAAGACCAAACCATACACCTTAAACCCCTTTGTGCTGTACTTGGCATCCTTCATAAACATCAGTTAAAGGCCAAATCTTTCAAATGTGAATTTCTCAAGTCAGAGCTATTGTTTCTTGGGCACACCATCTCTGCCCAAGGGATAAAGCCTGATCCTGCCAAAATCAAGGCAATCACCAGCATGCTGCCTCCCACCAATGTGGGCCAGGTATGTACCTTCCTAGGCATGGTTGCCTATGTGCACAAGTCTATTCCCAATTGTGAGGAACTGATTGCACCCCTCGCCAAGCTCCTAAACACTAAACAGCGCTTCCACTGGACTCCTGCCAGAGATCAAGCCTTTGAGATGTTAAAGCAAAGACTTACAGCTGCACCTGTATTGCAATTCCCCAATAAGACGCTGCCAATACAAACTCAAGACTGATGCCTCTGACAGAGCCATATGGGGTGTGCTACAGGTAGAAACTGACTATGGCACATTTCTCCCTGTGGCATATGAGTCTAGGAAGCTCACTGACTTGGAACAATTTTACCCAATACATGACAAAGAATTAGCAGCAATTGTGCACTGCGTTGAGAAGTGGCTCTGTTACCTGGAAGGGGCCACCTTTCCTCCCCGCGTCCTGACAGACCACAAGTTGCTCCATTACTTCAAAATGCAGTCTCACTTGATACACTGCCAAGCAGGCTGGGTCAAGCGTCTATCCCCCTACCAGCTTCAGATTGAGTACAAGCCTGGGAAGGAGCTTGTCACAGCAGACACCCTCTCAAGGCTATATGTAGCATCCATCACTGGGGACAATGGCTTGGACCTGGATTGGCCAATGCTTTACTTCCGTCCAAAAGCAACCCATTACAAAGGCCTTAATTTGGTAACCATCTCCAAGCTAAAGGACAATAAAAGTCAGTTGATCACCAATGCTGGCAATGTCTGACTGCCGGGCAGAGATAGGTGAAAAGACGCCTTATATCCCCATTACACAACAAGGTGACACCATACTACGCTACCACCACACCTTGGGTCATATTAGAGGGTGTAACCTCTTTGAGATTATGAAATGTAAGGTTTGGTGGCCGTGTATGCGTCAAGATATTTTGGATCTCCTTGAAACATGTGTGTTGTGTGAAAAGAACACGTCTAAACCTGCACCTCCAAGTATGTTCTGCCCATTAAGGCCATGGAACCCTTTGAGCAGCAGGCCCTCAACATTGTTGGACCTCTCCCCAAAGACCAACTTGGGAAGAAGTACATCATCACAGCCATTGACTACTTCACCCGTTGGCCAGTGGCATGGGTGATCACTAATCACACTGCCACCACCATCACCTGCTTCATTGGCAAAGAAATTTTGGCCCGCTTTGGGCAACCCAAACGCCTCATTACAGATGGTGGCCCTGAGCTTGCTGGACATGTCATGAAGGCATACTGCGCCAAGAATGCCCTTCAGTAAATAGTCACAACCCCATGCCATCTGCAAGCCAATGGACACGTGAAATAATTGAATGGTTCACTGTTCCAACTGATCACCAAACTCTCACAGGAACATCCTAATACTATGTGGACTGAACACTTGCTCACTGCTCTAATCATCTTGCAAGCAAGAATCAACAGGGGCACCAGGTTCAGCCCCAGCACCCTGGCCTTTGGGACGCCCAACAGCTTGACAGGGGTAGAACAAAGAAAATTACAACCCACAGTTCCTGAGAAACCCCCCTTGTTGACCACTCCTTCCCTGAGCTAGTGACGTGCCAAAACCAGATATATTAAACACAAGAAGATTGAGGGGGGACAAGGCACCTCAAGGCCAGATACACTTTAGGTGACCCCATCTACACCCTCAACCCTAATTCAGCCAGAATTGGAACCCAGCCACTTGGGACCCTTCAAGATAGCTGTGGTCTATGACAACCACACCTACCAACTTGAAGATGCCCAAGGAAACACCAAGAAGCTTCACCACAATTGCTTGTGCCCCTGCTGTGCCATCCTCAGACAAAGGTTGTTTGTGCAGGCTTTCCCAGATCTGCCGCAAACTCTGATCCTGGTGTCTGACAACAAGCAGGGGGCAAGAGGGGCGTTGCAACCAAGTTTCCAGACTTGCACACCAATGTATCTTACAATACAAAGGGGGCGCTTGATGAGTTGCCCCTTGAAAATTCCAACAACATGAACTAATCCAATGACAATGTTGAACTTTGGGCACTTTCTCCTGATTAGGAGCGCTACCAATTTGACCTGCCAATCCCTGCACAAGTTATTCCTTGTCTCCAAACCTTGCATGGAACATGCCACCATGCCACCCTCTTGTAGCCTGGTGGCTTTTACCATATAGTATATTAATCACTGCATTCTATAATAAAAAAGAGCTTATTTTATTCATTCTTGTCCTTTTTATTAGACTGTTGTCTTTCCCAAATCAAATACTGAATCCGCATTGGTTCAGTTGCAACAAGCTGATTTAGCACTAGTCCATCAACAACTTGCCACAGTGGCAATGGCGCATAATGGCAAAACAACCAGCCAATCATGTTATTTAGCGCACATGCACCAAAGAATTATTGAATAATCCTTTATGTCACAACAAGTCACTTTATCACTTGGCTCCTGATTGGATTAAAGTTTATCATTAAGGTTTTGAGTTTGGATCAGTAACTACTTTTTTAAACACAATTAACCTATAATTTTATAATTCAGATTTATCTGATCACTAAATTGTTGTTAACATTTTCACAAGAGGCTGTGTTTAGGTGCTAAAAATAACTGTGTTCTGGATCTAGATACATGGCATAGTAAAAATATGATTTTATAGAAATAAGCTGAACATAAAAAATAAAATCAATTATAAACAAAGAGAACATAAACAATCGAAGTTCAAAATAAAGATAATATAAATAGAAAATGTTTGGCAACAGGGGGTTTATTTGGGCAGGGAAGAGTGATGCCTAGTAGGCAGAATAGTGCAGGAAGGAAGGCGTAGAGGCAGTGCTGGCCTGGGGGGTCTGGGATTGGATGGGTGGGGCTGGAAGGTGGGGGTAGTGGTGGCAGGAGTAGGGGTAGGAGGATTGCACGTGATGGCCACCATATAGCACTTGTTATATTCCTTGTCTGTCATTGGCTGGATGGATTGATAGGTGGCTGTTGCACAGGGTGGGATGTGCTTATCCTTACATGATTGGTTGCCCATGTTCACATGGAAAACCATTTGCACAAACAAGTCAGCCATCATTTGGTGACAAAAGAGATAATTGTGGTCAAGGACCCCAAAATAGAGGTCGTTGAAAGCCTGAGGGCAGCGCTCCCAGAGTGTATCTCCAATGTTAAAGAAAAACAACATCACCCAGATGGATGTCTGCGTGGCCAGCTGGGTGGGACACTGAGGCCTGGTGCTTGTGTCCTTAGATTGACTTGAGGGCGGTAGAGCTAGCCTCCATCTGGTGGCTCAAGAAACCCCAGTGCTTGGAATTTGAGCCATCCCAGGAGTCAAGTAATTCACTGAGGATGTGGCTGTACTTGTAGCCATTGATGAAATCTGGGTTTGTCCAATAGTAGACAAAACCCTTGGCTGAAAAATCCATAAATGCACCAATGAATGTCCCCTTCTTGACCTTCTTCCTTCTATTCTTGGTGGCAGCTTTTCCTTGCTCACCAAAATTTTCAAACACAATTGATAACTTGTAGTACAAGATAAACATGACGACATCTGAAAAACTTGTCAGGCATTGGACCAGGGTGGATTTGATGGCATGATCATACAGGGAATCCTCAGTGCCATTACATTGATTGCTGCCATCATTGGTCAGCACACAGACTGATACCACCTTCCCATAAATCCATAGCTGCACCATGTGCTCAGACACCCAAATGCCATGGTGTGCAAGTTGCTTCTGGACCTGGGTCAAGGGAAGCTTGAGGTCCTGCTGCAAGAGATCAAGCATAATTGGGTATGCCTTGTTGATTTGGGACTCAGGGGCCTTCTTGGACTTCTTGGTTGTCTCAACCAGGTTCCCCCTGTTCATTAGATTGTTGAACTCCCGCATTATGATGGCTTGGGTAAATTGCAATTGGCTAGCAATATGTTCCCAGGGCAGACCCTGCAGGTTCAGTGCTACAGTTTCCTGGAGAATTTGGGCAGTAAATATTCTGTGTTTGGGGCGCTGGGCCAGGGGAGCTGAAGCCTGATTGGCTGAGGGGGGGCAAATTAACTTGTGGTGGGAGCTTGTTCCAAATTAAGGTTGCCATCCTGATTGGTTGGTTGACAGGAGCTTGTGCAGGAGTGGGTATGGGAGCAGGGGCAGAGCTAGACACAAAGTGACTATTGAAAAAATCAAAGCCATATAGGTTGGGGGTCAGGTATAGGTTGGCTTCCTTGTTACCTGCCTCATAGGCTTGGGTATAAACAGGTGCCTCCACACCCTGAGCCTTGCCTCCATTAAAGCTGGCTTGGCTACTGTGGCTTGGCTGCTGGTGTCGTTGAAAATGTTGTTGCTAGTAAAAACCATATTGAAACAAACCCTAGGATAAAATTACTAAAAGTAGAAGTTTAAAATTTTATGATTTATTTTTATTATAATCACCATTCTATATTTAGAAGGTTCTCAAACCCCTTATACACAAATAAGGATCCATGAAAATGAATAAAATGCCTCTGTTCCTAAATTAGATAGCTGTTGATTGGCTGTTAAACTGTTATATTTCTATTTTAGGCTGTTCATACTACACATCTTGTGTGACTTCATTTTGTTTCATGCTTAAGGAATCTTGCTTCTAGATTGCTCAAATTTTGTTTCATTTTAGTCCTTCTGTCAGTGCCTCATATGAATCCTGATTGGATTATAATATACTCCAGGATGGCATACATCCATCTCACTTGTTGTGTCAGTTCATTTTGTTTGTGGTTTAAACAACACCCCTTGATATTTGCTATAATTTTTTATAATGGGCTAGTGAAATTTTTTTTTTATCTGACAGTTCATTTATTAACAAATAAATTTTAAATTATTTAAATCCTGAATCTTGCATGACTTGAATTTTGTTCAAATCTGAAATCATTTTGTTCAAATCTGAAATCATTTTGTTTAAATCTGAAATCATTTTGTTTAAATCTGAGGTATTTTTGGTTGTCGCCATAGCTTTTAAAACTACTGTACTGTATTTTAATTATCTTTGCTTGCTGTTTGATTTTATATTGCTGTAATACAAAATATTCATTTATTGACACCTACAAATCCCTGTTGACAGGGGGTATATTTTACATTGATGCTTGTATTTTACTTAAATCCAAGTAAATTTTGTTTAAATCTGAGTTATTTTTGCTTGGCACTGTAGTTGTAAAAATACTGTACATTAGGCTGCTAAAAATAAGTAGAGTAACTAGTATTCAGTTTGAATTTCTAAAATATCATATGTAAAATATTAATAACTGGTAAAAAATAGTGCTTATTTATAATAAATATTTAAATTAACTTATTATACGGTACTCTATTAATAATAAGATTTTTTACAGAATTGACCCAGTTTTTAATTACTTTACTTGGGGTGAGTTCGATATATTACTAATAAAATTATAAAATATGATTATAAAAGAACGCTTGATGTTTTAATATTTAGTGTGATAAATATATAAAATGTCCTGAAAAGAAAGTCTATTGTGAAGGTAAATTGGTCACCCCTGCGAAGAAAAGATAATTTATTAGTTAGCTGTATATAATATACGCGCTTTTTTTTTCGGGGAAATAAAACGATTTCAATCCTGTGGCCCAATGGATAAGGCGTGAGTCTACGGAACTCAAGATTCCAGGTTCGATCCCTGGCAGGATCATTTTATTTTAATAATAAATTTTATTGGTAAGGAATTAAGGCTATTTTCAATCTTAGCTTTTAAATTTTGACAACTCTAATTCTTCTGGGTTTAAGTTATAAAAAACATACTGTAAATATTTTTATCAGGTTATAAGAATCAGTATATCAGTGATATCATCTTTAAAATCATCAGTCACATATTTTGAGTATAAGTTATTCAATATAGTTGAACGGCCTAATTTTTAATTGATTTTTTGAATCTGCTGCTAGTATTAATAAATCACTTTTTATTCTATTAAATAAAAATAATATAAGATCAATACAGAAAATATATCATGTTCTTAACTTATTAGGCTGATTAAGCTAAATCTGGTTGATTCATTATACCCACACCAAAGTATTTTTAATGATACAGAAAATTCAAGAGCATGTAAGGAAAAATGTGGGATTGTTAAATCTTACATCCAAATTCAAATCACATTTAAAAACAAGCCATTTGAGTGAAAAATAAAATATTTAATTTTGTAAATTCAGAACCTAAAGGTAAAAATGCAGGATTGTCAAATTCTTTTGTGTGAACTTGCTAACTTAATGGAGTAATTTTCATCACAGAACAACTTACTTTTATATATAAAATGGTGAAAAATATTCTAGTAAGTTGGTAAGTTCACACAAAAGAATTTGACAATCCTGCATTTTTACCTTTAGGTTCTGAATCTACAGTAAAATCAATCATTTTATTTGATTTTTTGTCATTTTTTATTTTTTTAAAAGTATTTGTAAATTTTGAATCCATACAGCAAATAATTCAACCAATTAAAAAATCTTACCAAGCATCTACATGATTGCAGGATTGTCAAATCCTATGTCCAAATTTCAAACAAAATTGAGGTGGATTTGAAATTAATTTAATTAATGAGTGTCTTAAAAAGGATACCAAAGGGTATGGAGTGGATTTACACTAATTCTTTTAAAAATCATTGACATTCTCAAATAATCACCCAGTATCATTATATGACAGCTAAAATGTAGATACACAATATTCACCAAAGTAGACATACTTAATAATATTTACTAAAATGTACACTCCTCTGATTGAGTTTAGTTTATAATTAAAAAGTTATTATTCTATCTTATTCTAACAACAATCAAATCAACAAGCTGTTCTCTGGTCTTGATAAAATCATAAAAGAGTATTATCTGTCTTTCAGTGATAAACTTTTGCTCTGTTGTAACTCCCATCCCACTGAACTCTCCCCAAGAACTACCCAGGAGTGTGTTCTTTCTTTTTAGACCAACATTGCCTTGTTTTTCATCACATACATACCACTAACTAGAACCACTTTTTGGCACTGTCATCCACCAGTAGCCAATTAATTCAAGTCATATCTCAAAGAAGTAAAAATGCAGAAACAGCCAATCAGATGCTATTATTTAGTTTCAAAGAAAGAAAAACCACTCCCTCATTCAATCAGCCTGCAAGATGCAGAAGAAAACTCATAACTCCTGAAATTGTTCTGCTAATGTGCAAAAAGTGAAGGATGTTTATGTTCATTGAGGCAATTACAACCTCATTGTGTCATGGTAAGTTCCATAATGCCAGGGATTATTTGGCCAAGTAGGAAAGGCCAGAAAGCCCAAAAACCTTTAACAAAACTGACTGATTTAACAGATTTGAATCAAACGGTTGATTGGAAATGGGTTACAACTGCTCCAGTTTGCCGGTCAAATCCAATTCCCCTCTGTAAGTTGATATTGATAAATTGACATAATTTAAGGGTCACTAGATATGAACTTATTAATCAGTATGGTTGTCAGAAGTTGGTCACTTAAGGGTTCTTTGCAACCTGGACTAGATACTCACTTGAAAATGTGGAAGGAATAGAAGCCCAGTATCCAGGCGGTATTGCTTAGTCAATTTTGGATATATATTGAATAATTTTCACTGTTTCAACTCTTAAGAGTTGAGTCCTCCCAAAAATTTACTCAAAAAATCACATATTCCCTGGTCTAATCTTTACTTTTGAAATGCATCCTGTAGTTGGCATTGTTGCGCTACATTCCCTACAATTTAATCCTTAGCCGGATTATTATGGGAAGGTGGGGGCCTGCTGTCGGTACTTTGTCAGTGTTGCCGCCAAATGTTAATTCAATGCCTGTCAATCTTGGATCTGTTCCTACTCCTGTCAAAGCTGAAACTCATGTGCTATCCCAATGTCCTGAATTTTATACTGAATACACTCTGATTTTCTTGCAGGCCATTTATCTAGGGCTTTTATGCTTGGGGTTAATTATTTTACTTAACCCTAGTATCTCATTTGGAAATTTCACAAAACAGTATTTAAAGCTGTGTTGGTGGTTAATCATTAACTCTATGTGGATTTAGTGGGTGATTCCCCACCACATGGAGAGAGCTTCTTATTTTCCTGTGATTTCTGTTACATTACTCAACACTTTGATGTCTGAGTTTTTGAAAGCAGTTTGTTATGATTTTGTGTTTCTTTTCTCCTGCTCTGTTGAGATATCTGTGTTTACCATGTTTATTTGCATCAGTTCATTTCTGAGTTTTCAGTTTGGGCTTTTTTTAATTTATGGTTTCCACCTCCAGTTGCAGCTGTAGAGACTGGATCCTCTGTTTCCTATTTCCGTTGCGCCATGTTATTTTGGCGTCCAGATTATTTTCCTGCTCCACCTAATGATGAAATTTTGCATGAGGTTTCCAGCCTTATCAATCTATTCTGGATCTAGCCTTAGCCACAAATTGCATGTTTATCATGTGATGACAAAGGTTTCAGAGGATGCTTGTAAATGGTTATTATCTGCAGGGTGGAGCGCAATCCACGTGTTTTAACTGAAAGCACATCTCTTTACCCTTTGTTAAAAATATTTATGTGTATTTATTGAGGAGCTCAAAGTATACCATAAGTTGTACGCCTTCCAACAGGGTACTACTCCGCTCTCAATATTCCTTCCTCAGTTTCTTGCCTACTGCCATACTATTGATGTTCCTGAGGTGAATAAACTCTCAGCGTTGTGGTTAGCAGTTGAACAGACTGCCCAGGATCTGGCAGTTTGTGATTCCCTGTTAACCACAACTGAGGCCCTGGTAAGCCAAATTCTTTCTCTGGTCTCAAATCTGTTGACTTCCAAACAAAGTGTTATGGGAATTGAAGCCAAACCCACTGCTTACTCCTGGTTTTCTGGCAATTGCTCTGCGTTGACTTCTGTCTAGTCAGAGTTGTGATTGCTCCCCTTGTATTTCTTCTCAGTTGTAATTGGCTATCTTAAACAAACCTGCCAAGGTTATACAAAACTCCAGTGGTGTCACCCACCAAGAGTTTGTTGGTTATGCTCCAGCACGTCATGCCTGCAAAGTCTTTGGTAGTCAAGCCTGAGGAGTTACCTCTTGTTCCTGTCAATTGTGATTGTTCTGTCCTCCCTAAAGCCGTCCAAGAAATGATTGAGCTATATTTTCAGGAGCATCCTGCCTCCTTAGCTGCTGTCCATGCCACTGAAGAGAAGCAAGATCCTTCTGAGGTTGCAACTTTTGCGGCAAATAAATCTGCTTTGGTTTACTTTTTGTTTTATGGTAGCATTGATAATGGCCAAACTATCTATTTCCCAGCCATCTTGTTGGATACTGGTGCATCTGAGAACTTAGAGAGTGTTGAGACTGAAGACTTGTTGCAACTCAATTATCATTATGAAATTATGGTTAGGGGTGGAAATTTCAAGGGTTTCCCTCTTTCCGGCTTAAGAAGCCAGTGAACTTTGTAGTTGCAGGTCAATCTTTTACCACAAGGTTCTCCATATGCTCTACTCTTATGTATCCTAATATCTTAAGAGTGAGGCTGGTGGTGGGATCATAATGTATTGACCTTGTTAAAAGAAAATGAGCTGCAAGTGTACCACTCTTTGGGCATATTCATTTGTATTCTGTTGTTGAGTATGTCAGCATTAGAGCAGTCTTATCAGACAAACCAATTGGTTCCTGTTCCTACACCTGTAAGTTTAGATTTACCAGAATGCCTTCAACCTTAGTCTGTGGCATTTGATGCCACTTGGGGTGAGGTCCTTCCCAAGCACACTCAGTTTGACTTTGACTTTAAGGTTACCATTGATCTGATTCATATTGTGTCTCCCATTTACCCTTTGACCTTAAAGGAGGACGCATGTTTGGATAGAGTGGACTTGTGACATGTTGGCCAAAGGATACATCTTCAAGAAGGCTTTATCAATCTGTTCTCCATTGTTGTTTGTTCAAAAATCTGATGGGTCTCTTTGTCCTTGTGTTGATTACAGGAATTCAAACAAAATTACAATTCCTGATCCCCACCTTTTTCCTCTTGAGTCACAAATTTACTGGCGTGTTGAGAAGGCAAAGGTATTCTTGAAACTTGATCTTTTGAGTGCATTCAACCAAATCAAGATTTCAGAAGGAATGCAATAATTAACAGCATTCAGAACCAAGAAGCATATATTCTAAATCTGTTTTATGCCTTTTGGATTGAAGAATGCCCCGGCTTGCTTTCAGCAGTTAATGGATTCAGTCTTGGGGGACCTCCTGAGTGTATGTGCCACTGTGTATATGGATAACTTCTTGGTGTTCTATCTGGATGAGGAGGCATATAAGGCCCATCTATTAGAAGTTGTAGAGCACATCCTCTAGGCCAATTTGATCATCAAAAATAGTAAGTGTGTATTCTTTAAATGTAAGGTTACATTTCTGGGTAATATTATCTTTGAGGATGGCCACACTATTGCCCCCAACAAGGAAGCAGCAGTTCAATAGTATGCTACGCCTGTGGCAATATCCCAACTTTGTAGTTTCTTGGGTACCTGTATGTTCTTCAATAAATTTACCCCTCACTTATCAAAATTAGCTGCCCCCTTGTATTGAGCAAGCAGGAAGACAACTTTGGTCTTGATGCCTAGGTGAGCAAACATGTTTGCAGCAGTCAAAGCTCTTTTATTGTCTTCACCTGTGTTGAGACATGTGGATCCTGAGATTCTTTTTGTGGTTTCCACAGATGCCTCTAAATATGCTGTGGCTTGTGTGTTATTAAAAACTGCTGGTGATGGTGTTGAGAGACCTGTAGGGTATTTCTCCTGAAATATGGAGGCTCAGGAACGCAATTACATGATTTACAACAAGGAATTGTTGGCAGTTGTGGAATTTTTAAAGCATTGGCATCAACATCTCATGTTTGTGTGTTATTCATTTGTAGTAAGAATCAACCATAAAGCTCTTTTGTACTATTGACAACCCAGGGTTTTGTTGGGTTGCCAATCCAGATGGCACAGTGATCTGACATGGTACAAGTTCCACTACAAGTTTATCAAGGGAACCAATAATCATTTGGCAGATGTGTTGAGCAGATATCTTTCCCATCTTCCAGATGTTGGTATGGGCATCAAGTTCAATATGCACACTATGTTACCAGACAAGGCTGTGGTTCCTTTTGTACTACCTCTGCCTGCTACACTTACCACTATGTCCTTAACTGAGGGTGAAGACTTAGACTTATATTCCAAAGTGAAGTTTTTGCAGCCTTTGTCCAAAGGTTACAATAGGTTATTGGAACTATCATGTGCACATCCTGTTGGACAGCCATAGGGTTATCACAAGATAGGACAAATTTTATATCATCAAGGATGCTTGTGGGTTCCAGAGGGAACTATTTGGGATAAAATCATGGAGGCTTATCACACCTGTCCTACGGCAGGCCACCCAGGGAAAAACAAAACAGTGGAGCTCATCTGCTGACAGTTTTCATGGAAAGGTCTGACAGTGCAGGTGGCGGCTTACGTTTGTGACTGCCTGGTATGTGTTTGGTCTAAGGCAAGTAGGAACAAAACTACTGGTTTGTTGGTTCCTTTACAACCAGTCTGCAGGGCCCTGGACGTCGGTGTTGGTGGATTTCATTGAGAGAACTTCCAAATTCTGAGAGGTTTAATGCAATCATGGTGGTGGTTGATTGCTTCACAAAAATGGCACACTTTGTTCCCTGCTTGACCAAAATAACTTTGGTAGAGACAACTATGCTGTTTGTGAATAGAATCTTCTCCCTGCATGGCATTCCAATGGAGATTGTGAGTGATTGTGGGCCCCAATTCATTGCTCAGTTCTGAGGAAGCTTTTACTGGAATTCTGGGCATCAAATTGTGTTGTTCCATGGCTTTTCACTCCCAATCTGATAGGTCAAACAGAAAGGGTAAACCAGATTTTGGAGGTATGCCTGTGCTGCTACACTAATGCACAACAAGACAACTGGTGTGCTAACCTACCTGTTTCAGAGTTCACATATAATAACGCCCTGCACACATCAACTCAGGTTTCACCATTCTATGCCAATGTAGGTTACAATCCTTCATCCAACATGGGTCCTTGTTTGGTTAGCAATGTAGAAGCTGCCACTGATCAAACTGCTGAATTGAAGCAGGTTCATTAGGAGCTTCAGGTTACTCTTGCCGCTGCTATGACAACTTACAAGGAATACACAGATTGCAAGCGCCAGGAGGGTCCAACCTACCAGCCAGGTGATCTGGTCATGGTGGATGCCTGCAATATGAAACTGAAGGTCCCTTGTCGCAAATTAAGCCCCAAGCAAGTGGGTCCCTTCAAGGTTGAATGTCAAATTGGTCCCTCTGCATACCAATTAGATTTATCCCTGGCTTTTAAGATTTTCCACACCCTCCAAAAATGCTTACTTACTCCTTTTAAGGGTACTGAGATTCTTTCTTCCCAACCCATTCTGGTGGAAGTAGAACCTGAGTATGAGTTAAATTGCATTTTGGCTTCTTGTAAGAATCGACACTGTCTAGAGTATTTGGTGTTGTGGAAGGGTTATCCTGATTCTGAAAACTCATGGGTTCCCCACTATGATTGCTCTAACTCTCCAGATCTTATCCAAGAGTTCTATGATTGCAACCCAACTGCCATTGGTCACCCCGAGCTTACCTTAGCTGCAATTAACCTTCCTCCTGCCCACAAAAACTTCTCCTTGTCCCATCTTCCAGATGGTGGTATTGTGCCCTGGGGTAAAGCAGAGGGTAATGTCACAGTAAGTTCAATAATGCCAGGGATTATTTGGCCAAGTATAGAAGGCACAAGAAAGCCGGGAAACTCTTTATCAAAATTGACTTATTTAACAGATTTTAATCAAACAGTTGATTGGAAATGGTTTACAGCTGCTCCAGTTTGCTGGTTAAATCCAATTTCCCTCTGTAAGTTGACGTTGATAAATTGATGTAATTTAAGGGTCACCAGATATGAACTTGTTTATCAGTATGGTTATCAGAAGTTGGTCACTCATAGGGTTCTTTTCAACCTGGACTAGATACTCATTTGAAAATGTGGAAGGAATAGGAGCCCAGGATCCAGGTGGTATTGTTTAGTCAATTTTTGATATATATTGAATAATTTTCACTGTTTCAACTCTTAAGAGTTGAGTCCTCCTAAAAAATTACTCAAAAAAATCAATTATTCCTTTGTCTAATCTTTATTTTAAATGCATCCTGTAGTTGGCCTTTTGCGCTACATTCCCTACAATTTAATCCTTAGCCGGATTATTATGGGAAGATGGGGGCCTGCTCATTGAGTACTTTGTTGTTGTTGCCGCCAAATGTTAATTCAATGCCTATCAATCTTGGAGCTGTTCCTACTCCCTATCAAAGCTGAAACTCTTGTGCTATCTAAATGTCCTGGATTTTATGCTGAAGGCACTCTGATTCTCTTGCAGGCCATTTATCTTGGGCTTTTATGGTTGGGGTTAATTATTTTACTTAACCCTAGTATCTCATTTGGAAACTTCACAAAAAGGTATTTGATGCTGTATTGGTGGTTAATCATTGACTCTATGTGGATTTGGTGGGTGATTCCCCACCACATGGAGACAGCTTCTTATTATCCCACAATTTCTGTCACAGCAGCTGCTAGCTAGATTTTACTCCAGCTTCAATAAATTTAATTTTCTAGAAGTTCTATTCTACTGTTGTCTGTAGTGTCCGTTGCATAGGGTAGGTAGAGTACATTGACAAGGATAACATCTTTCTGTAGCTTTGAACTATCAAGAAATATTCACAGTTGCTTCACAGAGGGTCTTGACTGGCAGTTATTGGTTCAAGACAACTATCAAGAAAATTTTGATAGCTTTAAGCTGAGTATATATTTATTTAAAGGCTAAAGTTAGAACAATCACACAGGGAAAAGAGAAATACCAAGGATTTATATGCTCTTTCCATGATTTTCTGGGATTCTTCTGGATTTTTCTTGATACTTGTAGACTTTTTTTGGAAAGACCTGCTGATAAGATAGACAGAGCTTTTAAATAAACTCAGGCATATTTTAGAATAAAATTTTTCCTTTGTGTAGTGTTTTATGTGGTCTATGACCTGCAAAGTTTGGTTTTCATGATTCTTGGTTTCTGGAAAGTGTTTGAAAATCCAACATAGTTCAATAATAAAGAGTTATTATAGATTCTATATGAGTGCTCAGCTAATCAATCTTCATATCTTTTAAAGCTCATAAATGTAGGTTTATATGGCTAAAACTAATTAGAGTATGTTTTACCTTCACATATATTGTCTGCTTGTGTCCTAGAGTATCATTAAACAGATTTTACTCATCTTTAGCTTTCCTGCAAGTATTTAGCTGCTAAGATAGGTTCAGGAATAGCTGGGTTATGATCAATTATGTTTGTGAAGCCCAAAAATCAATCATGGGGTCTGTATTAGAGGATCAGATATTGTGATGGCAATTACATGATAGTATGAATTAGTGTCTAAGTGGTTAGGGATAAACACCCAAATCCACATATAGTAGATGATTAACTACCACCAAAGCTTTAAATAATGTTTGGTAAAATTTCAAATGATACACTAGGGTTTAATAAGATAGTTAAAACTAACCAGAGTAAACCTAGATAAATATCCTTCAACAAAATGAGAGAATCTTGTAAATAGAACTTAGGACATTGGAAAGTTATAACAGTCTCATTTTTGGATTCAGTAGAAAAGACTCCAAGACTGGAGGGTGTTGGGGTAACATCAGGCAGCATAGATGAAGTAGAATTCAGGCTATACCACATCTTTCCATTACAATTTGATTCAAAATCAAGTTTTGGGGAATGTAGAAGAGAAGAACCACTACAGGATGCATGAAAATATTTTAAATCCAGTAGATAAGTTTAGGTTCATTTAGTATTTAGGAAGAACTCAACTCTTAGGAGTTGAACAATGGGAAAATTTTCAATATGTATGTTGAGTTTATACTTCTGGGAAGTATAATAAATAGAAATAAGGGGAAGATTTAAGAAGAGAATGATACTTTATTGGATATGAATATATAAGAATATATAGTATCATGACAAGCCACATGCTGTCCATGTACGTCATGGGAGTCATGGGGCTTATCTAAGTAATGTTCCTCTTGGGTCACAAGGCTTACTCAAGCTGTGTTCCATTTAGGATCTGGATTGGGTGATCCCTGTCATAGATGGCTGACTGATAATGGTGCCACCAGTTTACTGGCTGG
>QTSX02004705.1:0-20637 GCA_014839935.2 Entomophthora muscae | reverse complement strand
GGCTTGTCCAAGCAGAATTCTCTTAGATTTGAATGTCTTGAACCCCACCAAACATGGGGGTGTGGCAGGAGTGCCACTGATCATTTGATAGTTGGGTTCTATGGGATTACCCAGTAATAGATGCAACACTAAAGGATATAATTAGTCATTACAAGTGATTATAGGTTCTATTTTTGTGATGAGGTGGTTATCCCTCACGTGCGCTAGTTGGTTTGATTTGTCAAAAGCCAATTTACTTCATGCTTTACGTTGTTGCAGCATATTCCTGGGGTCCAAATTGAGCTTTAATTCTCGAGTTATCAGCCTACAAAGAAATGGATGCCATGGCAATCAAACTTATAGGTTCAGTATACTTCGTTAGTATGCTCAGATTGTATTGCTTCCATAGGGAAATAAAATTAGAATGTTATTTTTAAAAATACATATATGGTTATTAGACGCTGGATATGGAATTAGCCTGGGCATATTATATTTTTAAATTCAAACGGAATGTTTTGCGGATTGCTAGTAGAGTTTTTGTCGTTTTTAATGCGCGATACATCTCTTTTTTCGCGACTATACGCTTTCAGTTCTTTCACGTTCTGTCTCAGAAGCTGAAATGTAAGACATTCACTCAATAAAAATTACCTTCTCCTGGCGCATTTTCCTGTCATAATGATTTGATCTTCAATTTCCATAACTTTCAAAATTAAAAAATCAATTGGAATTCAATAGTTGGAGTTACTCGTCATATTCTCAAATCTGGGACAATTCTGGTACGGTACAAATGGTCGTGAGTTGGGAAGCTTTCAAGCCGTCATATGAGAGCTAAAACATTTAGCAAATACTTTTTGCAGCCTTACTTGAAAAGCATAAAGGAAGAGAAGTGCGGTATCATTGACATTTTTCGAGCCGACTATAACTTCCACGGTGACAAGAATCATTGTTACACTACCATCAATTCACTTCAAGGGCTTTCGACTCTTGTCTCCGTTTACCATGACTCTATGACGGCAAAGGAGCATAGACTCACACTTTTTGAGCTATTGCAATGTATCCAGTTTGGCCTTAGTTCTTTCATTTTGCCTCATCTTCCTCCATCATCTCAACTGGATCGTAAGGAAGAGATTGGCATGCGCTATCTTCCATGATTTCCCAGATCTGAACGCTCAATCCTCGACAGTAAGGAATCTGCCTTCCGATAATAGACAATGTTGACACGAGGTCTAGCTTTTTCATAGCTCGTCAAGCTCACGAGGCGTTGGCGTAATGAAGGTGCATGGATGCGACATCTTGGAGCGAGGGCCGCCACCCTTGTTTTCTCGGCAAGAACGCACGCATTTCCACATAATTGAGAATCTTATCAAAGTTATTATCAAGGAATAAGTTGTTCATTTATATTTACTCATTTCTGGCCATCGAGACATTTCGCCAAACCCAGGGTATCTATGATGCTTAAACTGACACGCATACCATCTTTCGATGTCTGGGATAAATTTAAATACTGGTTCGAGTATAAGACTTATTACCCACATTGCTTTGATGTCTAAGTTTCAGCTGGTTGGTTTTTCCATTGCCTAAAAAAACAGACCTTTTGAGGAAGAATAGTTTTTGGGTGAGAGTATTTATGAAGAAAGTACCTTGCTTCGAGACAGAAGACCCAGTTAAAAGGTAATCTTTTGGACTAGCGAATGAATACACTTACCCATTCGCCATCACAGTTGAGGGATCCCTTTTTTTATTTTTCTGTCTGCCTAACTTTAATAAGAACTGAAGTGCCTAGTGCAGTTAATAGCGCATTATTGTATTTTGAGTACACTGCTTTTAAACGCGTTCTTTTTTAAAAGTTTGTTGAGTGCTAAGTTCAAAAAGTAGGTATTAGGGGTGATAAGAAGAGTTCGGTAGTTTGATCAAATACGCACGGCACTCAATGCCAGCTCGCTGGTGCAATCATTTAAATACACGATAATAAATCATTAGACGATAATTTTCCAGTTTCCCACATCACCTCTTTAAAGAAAATAAACGTATGGCATTGTGGGACGATACTAATAAAAAGCCATACGTTTATTTTTCTTTAAAGGAGTGTGATTGGTGGGGACTGGAGGTATTATCGTCTAATGATTTATTATCGTGTGGCCCCAAATGAGCAGACGAGCTGCACCAGCTGAGCTGGCATTAATGAACAGCAATTGCCGTGCGTGACCTGATCAAACCAGACGACGTGGTGCAAAGTCTTCTTATCACCCCTATACCTACTTTGAACTAGCACTCAACCAAACTTTTTTAAAAGAACGCGTTTAAGCTCAGTGTACCTCAAGAAATACAATGTCGCATTAAGTACTTATAACTCTGACGGCTTCGACTCATACAATGGATCTGCACTAAACTTCAATTCTTTATTAAGAGGTTAGGCGGACGCTGGAAAAATGCTAAAAAGGGGGATCCCTCTAACTGTGATGGCAGTGGGTAAGTAGTATTCATTCATAGTCCCAAGGCCACCTTTTTAACTGGGTTTACAAGGCTCTTCTGGTCTCGGCAAGACTTCATTCATAAATACTCTCTGCCAAAAACCAGTTCTTCCTCCAAAGGATTACTCTGGAATTTCTAGGCCAATGGAAAACCAACCAGCTGAAACTTTAGACATCAAAAGCTTTAATGTGGGTAATATAAAGTCTTATACTCGAACCAGTATTTAAATTTTATCCCAGACATCGAAGAAGATGGTATGCGTGTCAGTTTAAGCATCATAGATACCCCTGGGTTTGGCGAAAGTATTGATAATCAGAAATGGTAAATATAAATCTAGGCTGCTTATTCATGATAATAGCTTTGATAAGATTCTCAATTATGTGGAAATGCAATACGACAACTTATTCTTGCCGAAGAAACAAGAATTAAGCGCAACCCTCGCTTTCAAGATAATCCGCATCCATGCACTTTTATATTTCATTACGCCAACGGGCCATGGCCTTCGTGAGCTTGACATTGAGCTCATGAAAAAGCTAGGCCCTCGTGTCAACATTATTCCTATTATCGGAAAGGCAGATTCCTTTACTGTCGAAGAGTTGAAAGCGTTCAAATCTAGAATCATGGAAGATATCGATCATTACCGCATACCAATCTATAACTTCCCTTACGATCCAGTTGAAGATGATGAAGAAACCATTGAGCAAAATGAAGAACTAAAGGTAAACTGGATTACATTGCAATAGCTCAAAGATAATAGTCTATGCTTCCTTTTGCCGTCATAAGTCATGAGCAAGAAATAACCGAGAAGCGGGAGGTCTTAAGAGTCCGAAAATACCCTTGGGGTATAATTGATGGTAGTGTAACAATGATTCTTGTCTAAATGGGTTATAGTCGACTCAGCTGATGTCTGTGATACTGCCTCTCTTCGCTTTATGCTTTTCAAGTAAGACTGCAAAAGTATTTGCTAAATGTTTTAGCTCTCATATGACTGACTTGAAGCTCCTAACTCACGACCATTTGTATGAAAACTACCGTACCGAGAAACTGTCCCGAACCGGAGAATATGACGAGTAACTCCAGCTATTGAATTCCAATTGATTTTTTTAGTTTTGAAAGTTATGGAGGTGAAGATCAAATCCGTGCTGAACAGGAGAAAATGCGCCAGGAGAAGGAGAAGGTAATTTTATTGAGTGGATGTCTTGCTTACATTTCAGCTTCTTCACGAAAGACAGCAGCTAGAACGTGAGAGGGAAGAGCAGAAGCGTATGAATCGCGAAAAGGAAGAGATGTATCGCGCATTAGAGCGACAAAACTCTACTAACTAAGCTAATCCACCCAGAACATTCTGCCGTCTCCGTTTGAATTTAAAATATAATATGCCCAGGCTAGTTCCATATCAACTTGATCTATAACTAATACCATATGTATTTTAAAAATACAAACATTCTAATTTTGTTTCCCTGTAAGGCAATACAATCTGAAACACTCTTGGCAGGGCAATGTATTCTGCTGAACCCTGTAAGTTTTGATTATACGTAGCATCCATTTCTTTGTAGGCCTTGACCAACTCCACTCTTAAATTAAAGCTCAATTTGGATTACTGAATTGTATTCATATAACCCTAGGAGCAAAGGATGCTGCAACAACGTAAAGCTTCATATAGTAAATTGGCTTTTGATAAAATCAAGCTGGACCTTACCAACCCCAGCACACTTATTGAAGGGATAACCTCATCACAAAGCTAAATAGGAACCTATAATCACTTGTAATGACCTAGTACTATCCTTAGTGTTGCACCATCTACAATTACTCCCTCCTGGGAAATTAATCCCATAGAATCAACCCAACTATCAAATAATCAGTGGCACTCCTGCTACACCCCCATGTTGTATGAGGATCAAACATTTCAAATCCTAAGAGGAACTCTGCTTGGACAAGCCCCATGACATACATGGACAGTGTGGCTTGTCATGATACTATATGAAATTATATATTCATATCAAATTAAGTAGCATTCTCTTCTTAAATTTTCCCCTTTATCTCATTTTATATAATCCCAAGAAGTATATACTTAACATAAATGTAATTCTAGCTGAATTTATCACCATAGCTTAATATTCCTTCTATCTCAGCACACTTTGGAACATTATACCTGTCTGAAGTGGCAAGAATACATTGTTGCTGACTGACGTTAAATATGTACAAGCACATAGTATAAAAGCTGCTAGCTATCAATATTACCAGCTCATTATGCATCCGGCAGGCTGTTTCTAGATGTTTTAGGGGTAAACCATTTTACATTTAATTCTCAAGTTTAACTTCAAATAGCTTGAAGCGCCAATGTTAGTATAAGTACAGTAGGGTTCTAAGCTCTAAGGATAAGTGAATATTTTTGGATTTAAATCGAATTTTCCAGTCAAAAACATGACTATAATAGTACCAAATCTACTATTAATCTATACATCAAACCCTTTTCAAATTTGGTTTTGACTGGGTTAATTTCATTTTAATCTGAAACGTTTTCACTCATCCTCACAGCTTCAAAAACTACTGTAAGCATATAGTGTACATATGTGAGTAAAGGTCTATTGGATGCACAGGACATCTTTGATTCACAATCAGTAAGACTTTGGCTCAGTGTCATGAATGACATTTCAATACTTGTATTGAAAACTCAAGAGTTGAACCCCAGTTCCCTAAAAGCAGATCAAACCCTCCAGGACAGTCCAGGACCTGCCGATCTGTTAAGTCACAGGCTCAAATCGTTAAATTACTCCACAACCTGCCGGCCTACTGCGGAGGATTCCCTGAATAGTTGCCAGTCTGCCGCCAAACTGGTGCCAATGAAGACCCATACCTATGAATGAGATGTAACCTGGCTAACAGAGGTTGGGGAAGGACCTACTGCCAACCTGCCAAGAGCCAATACTGGAGTTTCAAAATCAACATTGGAAACCCTGGAATCAAACCCTGACCCTCCAAAGACTACTCGAGTCACACAAAGTGGACAGGAACCCGCCCACTCACTAAATTACAAACCCAAGTTGACGAGTTACTCCGAGGCCCGCCGTCTCCCAAGGACAATTCCCCGAATAGTTGCCAGATTGATGACAACCTTGAGCCACCAAAGATCTGAACCTATGCAGAGGTTGCAGCTTGCCTTAAGGAGGTTAAAACAAAACCTATTTTTAACTCTTCAATGACCACCAGCAACTGCCAGCCTTCCGTCCAGAAGGGGTAGTACAATTGAACTACTCAGGTGACATAGTGAACAGTGGCGGCGAAACAAAGCATTGTCACTTCTATCCGCCAGAGCAGGCACAACCTGGATCTGCCGCCCTCAAGACTCTAAGCCAAGATCCATACCCCGCCAGTGCCTTGTCTGTGAACCTGAACCCAGCAAAAATCAAAGAAGCGAAGTCCCATGGTATAAATACCCCAATAGTATGGTGATGACCACATCATCATTTTTGATAATAAAGTTTTATGAACCTTTGGTTTGAACAAATCTTACCTAGTCTTAGTGATCTTCCATCTTAACTCTGTTCAAGTAGACCATCAGGCACCCGCCCCCTCTGAAGACCAACCTGTCAACCCTCCTCAGGCACTATACCGTCCCCCAGGAGCTCCCTTTGGACCTGTGCATTTCACCAAATACCTGCCCAACCTGGTCTACGCGGAGTACGACTTAGAGATCATCCTCATTGCTGACCCCTTGGCCAGGACTAGAGAAACTGAATACATAGGACGTGAAGAAAAGTGTTACAAAAGGCCGCCAAGATTGTCCAAAGACAAGTACAATTATCTGCCTGCCTACTTTGTTTCCATGACTCCACCCTTAACCCCACAAACTGACCACCCAATGGAGACCCCCCACTGCTGAAGAAACCACGTTCACTCAACTGTTTGGAGTACTCTATATCACCTTGACAGGAATGGTGGATTCCATGATCCCTACCTCTGGACCCTGGTCCTTACTCAGGCAATCTATGTCTTACATTATCAAGTTAGCACCCATTCTATGGTGGGCTTTACAGCCGGCTCAACCCAACCCCATCCCGAGCTGCCCAATGCCTCTACCTATTTCTGATTTCCTGACACTCAGCATCAGTTACTCTACAGTAGGATCTAAGCATGTTGAGAAAGCCAAAAACGTTGTATGCGGCTACATAAAATGAAGATATCAGAAAGAGATGCAATTTTATGAAATTTATCAAGATAATCAAAGTAATACATACATAACCATTTTAGAGGCTAAGCTATTATCTATTGACTATGCTACTGAATATTCTACCTTTTTTAATTTATCTCCTTGGCTTCTATAAAAAGGAATTATATCATTTCTGATTGAGAAGAGGGTACATATCTCTTCTGTAAAATATAATATCCTATATTAAAATTAAGCCTCATAAGTCTATAGTTCAACCTCATATCTTTTAAGCTTTATTTGATAATAAACCTTTGAATCATTATAAAAGAGTGATACTTGAATATATTTTTATGCCAAAAATGAGCAGAGTGATATCCAACTTGTTGTCTTGTTGATCCTAAACTGTGAGTTCTCACAAAAATAAAAAATGTATAGATCTGCCTTGTAAACATGGATCAATATTTTGAGCATTGTGATATTTTCTAATAGATGCATCACTAAATTTGTGTCATAGTTGTATTTATTTTTCAAAAAAGCTATTTTCATATTTAATACTTTAAATAGAAATTAATCAGTATGAAATCAATCTTTTTGCATGATTTAAACTATCAAAAAGATCTAATAATATTATCTTTCAATAAGTAAAAAATATTACTTATATTATAGAATCAATATCAGTATGAAAGCTATTTAAAAGAAGTGGGCTATAACTTATTTAAATACCTTTAATTATAAAATAAAGACATTTTGCTTTAAATTAAATAAACTATCAAAAGGAGGCTGTCAGGATTTTGGGATATTGTGTAACTAAACTTTTCAATCAATTAATATGGGCCAGCTGTCAATTGCTCTTAGAGCTGATTTCAACAAGTAACACGGGCAACTGGGCCGCAAGATCAATAGATCAATGACCAAATCATATCCTGGCATAAAAAAATCACTTTTTCTAATTAATTAGAGGAACATGCAATCATTACTCATTAATTAGTTCCCTTTCTCAAGCACCACAAACACACATCTCATAATAATTACTATTATAAACTTTAATTATATCCTAGAACAAGATGCAGTCATATGAACTGTCATCTACATTATGTCTAGAAGAGTCCACCATGGACTGGGCCACCAGGCCAAACACTCTAAGATAAAAGTCACTGATTCTATTGTATTATAGTAGATCTGATTAGATACAATATAGTATAACTGTCATGAATAAAATTTCAATACTTGTATTGAAAACCCAGGAATCAAACCCCGGCCCTCAGAATATATCTTGCACCAACCAGGATAGACAGGGACCTGCCAGACTGTCAGTTGAGCCAAACCCTGGGCCATGGGAGATATCTTGTCCCAACCAGGAAGGACAGGAACCCGCCGGTCTTCCAGCGGCCAAGACTGAAAGTTCAATACCTGCCTTGAAAACCCTGGAATCAAACCCTGGCCCTCTGAAGACAAATTGAGTCACCCAGGATGGATGGGGACCCACCAACCTGTTGAGTCACAGACTTGAGTGGTCTAATTGCTCTGCAACCTGCCAGCTTGTTAAGAGAGTTTCCCTGAATGGTCACCTGATTGCTGCTAACCTTGTGCCACTGAAGACCCAGACATACACAGAGGTTTTGTCTTGCCTAAACAGGTTAAGACAAGGCCTACTACTAGCCCTGCCAATGAGCACCAGCTGCCGCCAGTCTCCAGTCCAGAATGGGCAATGCAATTGGCTGGCTCAGGTGATATAGTGAACAGCAGCGGAAGAACAAAGCATCCCCACTTATGTTCACTAGAGCAGGCATAAACAGAATCTGCCGCCCTTGAAACCCTAAGCCAAGATTCATGCTTGGCCAGTGCATTGTCTGCAAACCTGAAGTCCAAAAAAAGTCAAAGAAGCAAAATCACATGATATAAGAACCCCAGAGGTATGGGGATGTCCATATTGTCATTTTCAATAATAAAGTTTATGAACCTTTAGTTTGAGCAAACCCTACCTTATTTAGTCTTAGAGATCTTTCATCTCATCTCTAGTCAAGTAGACAACCAGGCAGCTGCCCACTCTAGAGACCAATCTTCTGACCCACCTCTGGCACTATACTGCCCCTCTGGAGCTCCCTTTGGACCTGTGCATTTCACCAAATACCCGCCAAACCCCACCTACTCTGAGTTCAACTTGGAGAAAATACTCATTGCTGACCCCTTGGCAAGGACTAGAGAGACCAAAACTATAGGCTGTGAAGGAAAGTGGTATATAAGGCCAACAAGATTGTTCAAGAACAAGTACAATTATCTGCCTGCCTACTTTGTCCCCATGACTCTGCCCTTGCCCCACAACCTGACCGCCCAATGAAACCTACCATCACTTCCAAGACCACATTCACCCAGCTGTTTGGAGTACTCTATATTACTTTGATAGGACTGGTGGACTCTATGGTGTCAAACTCTGGGCCCTGGTCTTTACTTGGGCAATTATTATCTTACATTATCAAATTAGCACACATTTTATGGTGGGCTTTACCTGCCGGCTCAGCCGCACCCAATCCCAAACCGCCTAATGCCTCTACTTATGCCTGGCTTCCTGACAGTAACAATAATTTTCATCAACTAGTGGCCAGTCAGGCTAGCTAGCCCTGGAAAGTGACCCAGGTAGACAGCTACTCTGCTCAGGTCAAGGGATAGTTGTACAGTGTCAGAAAGAATACTGAGCTGTGGAAGTCATCAAGCAAGCTTCCTTCACAAACCACACACCCCCAAGGTTGGGCCCCCTGTTGCAATACCCTAAAGCTACTTCAGTCTCTTATTAGTGTTGTGAGCTAAACTGGATAAACACGGGCAGCTGGGATGACATCAATATCAGCTGTCTAATAAAGAGGTGATATTCTATATCCATTCCTTAATTTTATTCTAATCAAGTGGAGAGCAAAGGATTATACTGCTGCCATACAGTATTAATTCCTATAGTAAAATATAGAGACAACAACTTATGAATCTATATCCAGAAGTAGGAAGAAACATCCCAAATTCTTTGGGTCTTGGACCCTGTCAGACTTTCTACTTCTGATGACAACAAATATTCCAGACCACAGGTTATGCCAAAACTTAGGAGATCATCTGGTGGATGATAGAATACAACAGCCTTCAGATTTCTGACAGAGGCTTAAGTAAAGCAATATCAGTAGAAAGATAGATTTTTATTAAAATATTATCTGAATTATATATTCATTTTCAAAGCTGTGGCCCCAAGTTCTTTCAACTCATTTTTAAGCAAAATGAACTCAAACTCAAATAAAACCATAAATCAGTGTAAAAAATACACTCTGTTAACAGGGATTTGGGGCATTAATAGGCAAAATGACTCCACAGAGGATCAGACAACTCAAAATACAAGAAAAAAGTAATTAAGATACAGTACAGTACTTTTAAAAGCTATGGTAATAAGCAAAAATAATTCAGATTTAAACAAAATGAACTTAGATTTAAATTAAATTAAAAATAAACAAATTTATATTAATTTACAATAGATTTGGATTCATTTAAATTTTGTTTAAATCTGAATTATTTCTGCTTATTGCCATAGCTTTTAAAACTACTGTATAAAATTTATGAAAGCACAAAAAATTGGTTTAAGTCATCCTTTGGTATAAGTATGTTTACTATGTAAATTGTTGATAAAATACACCCATTTGCAGCTGTTAAAGGCGCGGGAAGATATTCTGTCAACAGATTTTCCATCAAATTTCATCCAACCATTTTTCCTCCTAAGTAAAATATTTAACTTTACAATTAAAAATTAAATTTGCTATATTTACTAATAAAAGCTATTTTCTTGAAAGTGAAATTATTTTTAATTTCATTTTTTGTCGTTAAGAGACTTAATTTTAAATCTTTGCTTATAAAAATCTAGTTAAATTAAATTAACTGTCATAAAAAATCATTTTTATGGGTAATACTTTCTTTATTTTTGAGCTTTGATTTTTTTGTTGCAAAGTCAAATATTTTTTAAATACAAAGAAAAAATAGCTGAATCAGAATTGTCAGAAAATCTGTTGACAGAAAAAAAAATGACAGAATATCTTCCTTACCCCCTGTTGAAACCCAAACCAAAATTTCAAACCAATATAAAAATGAAATCACCCAGTTATTGTGCAAAATGAGCTGAATGCAAGAATGATACCCAGCTATCTAAAACAATATATATGATCTAAAGCATAAATTGCAAGGATAGTGTTCTGATTATCCACTTATGGCAAAATTTTGGAGAAATTAGATTGTAATTGATTTATTGGTTTTATAAAGGGCTGTATAAACCAAAATATGGCTACTTATGATAAAAAACTTATGAAAAGGAAGTTGAGGGGTGTATTATAATCTTTTAATAATATAAAGATAATAGGTGTCACACTTTTTGCATTACAGCGCCACAATTATTAGAGATTATAGGGCACAGGACATTTGCCAGAATCCAGTCATATGTGAGGATATGAGTAGTACTGTATCAGAAGAGCCAGGATCAAACGGAACCATGATTATTGCCCAGCAATGGCTTCTGATTGCGCAGAAGCACTTAAGGACTAAGATAAAGGTCAACCAGATTAAGGCTAAAATGAAGATGGTTCAAAGATTGATTTTATTGTAAATGATTAATTCTTCTTATACCTACTACAAGGGTGATCCCTGGGCTGCTAGCAATATCTTCTAGGACATTCTAACACGCCCCTAATTTGGGTAATTATTAATCTAGGTTTGGCGCTTCTTGCACGTCAACCAATAGAATATCTTCATCTTCACCCAGCACAGGTGATCCTTGCTGATGTGGAATAATTTAGTTACTTCAGGATCACTTCCTGCTTTCTTAGCATACTGCAGCTTAATGCTTATTAATGTGACAAATAAGGGAAGTTGAGATTATGGGGAATCAAACCCAGCGCCTCGGCACTCAATGTAAAGGTAAGGCGGCGCTGTGGCGCCTGCAATAATTTTCAGTTGGCGCAGCGGCGCTTGACGTAAAAGTAGTTTGGCGCCTTGGCGCCTAATCCAATTACCAGGCGGTGCTTTGTGTATTTATTAAGTGCTGTGGCAGCAAATCATGTGTCATTAATTGCTGCGGCGGCGCTTGTCATTGGCTAGTATTAGGCTTAGGTCAGCAGACTACTGCTAATCCAATTTGCATGTGGCTTATACTACCAATTTCTGTTATTTGGTAGCTGCAATTCATATCCGCAAGCTCCATCATAATTAGTGTCATTGTATTTTGTACTACTAATTTATGGATTTGGTTGTAGCAATCCCAATCTGTGGGCTCTGTCATAATTGGCATCATTGCTTGGGTAAAATTCCCAACAATAGGCAAAAAATAAAACCAGAGCTGTAACTTAATTTAGCCTGATTTATGATTTTATTCTATATTAAAATGGAAGGAGCACAACAATTGAGTGGCAATAAAGCCAGTGCATACTGTATTTAGGGATGCTCCTTGGGTCAAAAATTAGAGTGAGTACAACACATGTGCTCACTAAGAAAGGGGGAAAAGAAACAGTATATAATGTTGAGGTTGTACAGACACAAAAATCATTCCAGGAATAAAATGTTTGGAGGAAAAAGAGTATAAACCCAAGGGTGCCCAAGATATCAAGAAAGGCTATTAAAGCTATTATGTCCAAGACAATAAACAACAAGAAATATGAGCTAACTTCTTTGGTATAGCTGCCTGTTTACTGTCAGGAGTTAGTTCTATGAATTATGATACTAAATTTTAATCCAGTGCTTGAAACTAGTTATTAACCTTACATAAATGATGTCAATAAAAGAAATGGCAAAAAGTCTTGTACTATAGGATAGTAAAAGGGCAGCAGGTGCTGAAAAAGATCACAGCCTTCCACAACAAAGTGCTATGAAGTTTGTACCAGCTTTAAAGCAGATTACTCATTTCTATGTATCCAAAAAGCCACTATAGAAGGTTGATCCCAACATAAAAACCTTATACTTATCAAGTTGATACATGGCAACTGTGAATTAAAGAAGGCCTTTCAGGACCTCAAATAATCTCAGCAAGGTACTGTCTTAAATTGAATCAAAGATGTGCAAATGTGCAATCACACAATTGCTCAATTGTCTCATTGACCAAGGTTTCAGTAATTGATGCTGTTATTCCTTCAAAAATATAATCAATGTACTAGGGGCCTGCACCAGGAGGCACCCAAAAACACAATACTACCTTTCAGAATTGACTTTAATTGGCCAAAACTCTCATAAATCAGATAATTGGGGCCCCAGAAGACACTAAGAGAACCCCAAAGTTTAAGCCAACCCTCAGATCCTAAAAATAACAAGCCAATCCCCTTAAGCAGCCAATCATATTATGACAGTTCCAAGAAGACTAAAGAAGATGACCTGTGGGGTTCCTGTCCACCAGTCCCCAAAGTGTGTCCTGGGTCAAAGCCAGGGACCAGCTGGAAGGAGTTATCATTCTCTAGTAAGGGATAATGTATCTCAAAAATATGTATAGGAGTCTAAATGTGATTTTATTCACTCTCAGAAGGAATATCCCCTTAGAAACATTCTGGTATATGGCCCAGGGGTCAAGGTAACCATTGATATGTGCCAATAATTGGAGTCTTCCAACAATATCTTAGACTCATTGTACTTGGTCTTAGATTCCTGCTTATCAGCACTAGACTTTTGCTCCTCAGTCTTAGGTTCCAGCTCATTATCCTGAGCTTGAGTGTCCTCATCTTAGGCTTAAGATCCTTATTCCCATCTCCAGCTCCTTTTATTTTGGGCTTCTGCACCTTTATCTTAGTCTCCAGCTCTCTGTGTAGTACTTGTGGCCTTTGAAATCCGCTGTATCTCATCCCTGAAAAGACTCAGATAGCTTCTTCTTGTATAGCTCCTTGGTTCAGCCCCTGTTTCCTCTCAGAACTCTTGGTTTTCAGAGCTTAAACTATCCAGTTACTTCTTCTCTACAATATATTAAACTTCTTTACTTACTTCAGCCAATGAAAACCCTGGGGTTTCAGCTAAATTCCCTCATTTTTTAGGCTTAAACTCTTCAGTTAAAGCCTTCAAAACACTGATCAAACAAGAATTGACTTATAGCCAATCAAACACCTGGATTCAATGGTTTCATCAAACAGTTCACCTGAATAAATTGCTCTTGACCATGGTTCAAACCTGGCACTGTCTTTCTCCGGATAAACAACTGCTCCGTGTTTTGAACAATTTTGCTGTAATCCCCAACATGTTTCTCCGGCAAAACTTGAGCACTTCTGCCTATGTTTTACTTAAGGGATTTTTGAACCCTTGATTCTTCAACAATTCCCCAAGTTTCCCTGCATTTCCCCAACATTCCAGCACTTTGAAATTGCCCACCGCTTGCTTTTTGCCTTCCTAATTATTTTGGCAAAACTCCAGCCTTTGTTCCAACAGTTTCTCTGTCCTGTTTCCAGCCTCTTTTCTACAACATCTTACTCAATCAGCCTTTAATAAATTCACAGTTAAAACACTGTGAACCATTTCTCTTTCTCTTTCTTTTAATTTTCTGATCATTATTAAATCTTTTTATCATATTTTCTGGTAGCATTAATTAATTCTTTTACTGCTTCTTTTCTAATAACAATTCCACTTTCCAGAGTCCAAATCAAGCATCATAGCTCATGCATCCACTTCTGATAGTCCTTCTCAGTCAAATTTCAGTTCTTTAGCTATTCCTGCACCATGATCTTCTAGTCTTTCAGCTAGTCCTATACCGTGATCTTCTATTCCTTCAGCTAGTCCTTCCTCATCCAACAGCTAGTCCATCACTCAGTCCTCACTATGAACCACCTAGGTTCCAACTGCACTATGAACCAACTTGGTTCCAATCCACACTATGATCTTCCAGTCCCTCAACTAGTCTTCAATGTGATCATACAGTCTGTATTACTAGTCTTCACCAAAGATCTCACACTATGAACCACAGTGGTTCCAAATACAATCCCTGTTACCAATACTGCAAACTCAGACATAAGTTTACAAGGCTACTGGCGTTTGACTGGGCCCTTGCAAGTGACCTCCACTTTGGTCATCCAACCACAGATAATCCTCATGTCTATGCAGTTGTCTTTAATAACCCAGGTGATTAAGTCTGAGCTTTCAGTCACAAAGTAATCAACTTTACTTCCCAGAGGCCTGATCATACCAGGTTCTGCAGCTACTTCCCCAAGCAGCTACCCTGATAACACCTCTGAGAATATCCATGCCTCCACTGGTAGCTTCAGGACCTCCCCAAAGTCTCCAAGTAAACACAAATGAGGACATCCTACTAGTCTGTTATGTAGAGTGCTTGCTCACAGACCTCCTGTAAGCGCACAAGGGCACATAGAGCTATCTCAGCTCCTCCCTTCCCTGGAAGCCCACATTACCTGCCAGGGTCACAACAAAATCCAGCCCTGGTAGCCTGTGTTATCCACCAGGGTAGATCATTCCCCACCCCAAGCAGTCATCATTCCCTGCTAGGTGAGGACAACTAACCAGCCCACAGCACTCAATGTCCCCTACTATGCTGGTCCAGAGTTTGCCTCTAGTAGTCCTCTGTTATCTAATAGGCAGGCCTTACCTTCCCTAGTAGCCAATACTCCCTACTAGGCCCCTACCTGTCTCAAAACCACTATATGTTGCCAACTTTCAGCATAGAGTCATATTATGGCCAAATCAGCCCTCGCCTACACAGCCGCTTCCATGTGGACTGTCACATGACAATTAGCCAATTAGGATGTTTAACCTAGTCTAAAGCTAATTCTTAAGCATTATATAGCTGGAAAAAGTTAGGAAATCCATCCTTGTTGACATCTTCTTGTAAATGCCTATAAGTTAATACAATTTGAATACCTTATCTTTTCAGGAATTTATTATAACACAACTAACTTCATAATATTAGTACTTTAAAATAGAGAATACTTTTTCTCCAACGCCAGCGCTGGAAAGATGAGTGGATTTCTACTGCCTTACAAGAATCAATTCTTGTTCTAATTCCCTCCATAATATGCCTGGATCAAGAGATGTATCCTGCCTTTGTTCCCCTCTTTCTATACCAAAGCTTCACCTAAATCTGCCAACTTTCTCTTTCAAGGAAGCCCATGAGCACTGCTACTGGAGAGCTTTCCCTTGTCCCTTTAATTCCTTCATATAATTATAGAAAAATTGGGATAACTTATCTCACCATACTGAGGCTACTGGAAAAGTGATTTCCCCATATAAAAGTATGACACCCTTAAGCTACTTCTGCTAATTATGTAACGTGGGTGGCTCCTGTCATCTACTGGGCTTTTTAGGCCAGGCCCTTACCCTTGACTGAATGATCTCCAAAGAGCAACCTGGGCTGTGACAAGGCCACAGATATTGTTGAAGTAGATTCAAAATTTGCCAACAAACTATACAGTCACTATCTCAATACCAGGAACATTTTCATAATGAAGAAACCCAATCATCTATCTATCCTGATTAATAAGGAGAAAAGATGGGCTATCTGTTAGCGGGTTAACTGAGTCTGCCATATTGAAATGAAATATATACAGTTTATAATCAAGCCTACTTTTGGGATTGAGGCTTCAGTTTTTTCTACTGTTTGATCAGGAAGCTGTGTTTTCATGGGAAAAAATGGTGTATCTCCCTATAATCAAAACATCCTAGCCAATATTGAAATCCAGAAAAAATATGCAGAGGCTTACAATTCTCTCAAAGATAAGAAAATAGTCAAATTCTACTATTTTAACAAATCATCTTTTGCATTGTCTATGCACAGTGCATATGAATATGTGCTCAAAGGTGCTAAGGGCAGGGTGTTTTACTATGTATCTTTTTCTATAGTTTAATCAATGATAGCCCTTCTTGATCCCCTAAGCATTGAATTGTACCAGATAATTAAGTGTTCTAACAATAGCAGTACCTTCATTAAATTCTCCAATTGGCCCCAGAGCATCTTAGCGCACAATCTCAGGGCTCCCCAACATTATTGTATTGGATAACATTGTGCTCCAAAAAGTGACTTATTTTCTGAGTTAATTCTCAATGATTAACCTTATTCTCAAATTGGGGCAGCAACATTTTGCTACAGGATTATTGTCCCTCTTCTTTATTTCTGCATATTTCACATTCCTAAACCCAATTGTAGGGGTCTTTGTATGGCTCAAGAATGTTTTCAAGCACAGCACTCCAACTAAACCTGGGGCTCTATTTGATTTGCTGCAGGCCTGGGCCCATACCCTTTCATCAGTGACAGTGGAGAAGCTGTATGCCTACCCCTGACTCCTATATTTCTCTATGCCTTGAAGACCAGCCAATCAATTAAAAGTATTAGATTATATTATGTTAAAATATTTATTATAGAAGTTTATTTATATTCTTTATTTTCATTTTACTAATTTTATTTTTATATTTAAAATTTGTAAATCATATAGTTTATATAAATTAAGTTAGAATTTCAAGCAAGGTTGATTACTTATTTTATTTTGAAAATTATGTATTTTGATTTGTGATATATATATGTAAGCGTTTAGCAATAAAGTGATTGATATATAGATAACTTTCAGGATTTTGGGATGTTGACTAATTAGTGGATTCAACCAATAATTGCAAGGTGCAGCTATGCAGCTTTAGAATGGTTTCAATAAAAAAATGTGGGCAACTGGGCTGCAAGTTCAATGGATCAATGACCAAATAATGTCCAGCATTAACAAATTCACTGTTCCTAATTAATGAATATAACATGCAGATATTGTGCAATTAATTATTCTACCTCAAAAGGTGTTTGAATAGGTATCTCATAATAATTACTATTATAAACTTTAATTATATTTTTATAATAGTAGGATATTTATAATGACTGTCACCTGCATTATATCTAAAAGAGTCCACCATAGATTGGGATTATAGGCCAAATTCTCCAAGACAAAAGGCTCTCAAGCCTATTGTATCAGAGTAGCTCTGATTAAATGAATAATTAGTTTCATCAACTAGTAGTCACCCACTGACTAGCTAGCCCTGGGTAGTGGCACAGATAGAAAACTGACTCTGCTTAGTTAAGGGATTCAGCTGTATGGTGTGTCTAGAACAGACACTGTAAGCCAAAGAGGTTTCAGGTGAGCTTTCACCAAAAAAACCACTCATAAAAGGCTGGACTCCATGATGTGTTTCCCTAACTGTCATGGTATCAAGTACTAGTGAGAGCAATATTTAACACCAGCAGAAGGGTTGCAGGGCCATAGAGTAGGGCCCATCATATGATAGGAGACAACTTAATAATGTAAGATATGATCAACCAATAAAGAATCAAGGGCCTGAATTAGGAACTATGAAATATACCAAGCCCAACAGAGTAATATAGAATACTTTGAAAAGCTGATTGGAAGTGATTTTAGAGGCAACAACATAATCCTGCGGGCAGTCAGGCAGCAAGGTCAGGATAGAAGTCATAGGTACTAGGTAGACAGTCAGATAGATTTACTTAACATGGAAAAGCCTGGGCTACACAGTGTACTAAGTTAATTTTCATTTGAAGATATCTGGCTTTCCAATTCTTTTTAAGAGTTCAGCAATTACTATATATTTTAGGATAAATCCAGAATAGACTGGTTTGGTGATACTCAGTGAAATGGACAGGACCAAAGGGTGCTATTAATAGACAAAATAACACAGGATGATGGGCCACATGTTTGTTGGTAGGATTGGTGGGGGCTTGGGAGCCTATGAAAATTGGGCAACCTCCAGAATTAACTCATACAGAATGGAACATCCTCCATGTTGACAATTTCAAAAATTGTTTTTGCTTTATCTTTTACAATTTCAATTGAAAGCTCAAAATAAAAATCAAACATTGCTTCTATTATCAGTGTCAATTATTTAATCAGGAAAAAATATTCTTTAATATTGAAAATAAGAAATCTTTTTGAGAATTGTCAACATGGAGGATGTTCCATTATGTATGAGTTAATTCTGGAGTTTGCCCAAAAATTGTGTGTAGATGTTAGCAAGATAGAACTAGATAATGTAGAAATTTTATGAGCCAAAGGGACATTTAACTTTATTATCAGAATGATAATACACCATATGTAATATAGCTGGGGATTTTATACTGCTTTTTCTTGCTTTTTCAGTAATTGAAAACTTTTGATCCTTGGGTATTCTAATGTCAGGAATCTGATTGATTAGTTGGTCATCAGGTTTGGCTAGCTCTTGATTGGCAGATATTGGTGAATAGATGCAGAGAGCTTTCATTTTCTTAGCTCTATTCCCAAGATCAGACAGCCCGGGTAAATGTATCTTAGCCTTAACGCTGGGAGTTGATATTTACCGGCTTTCATTGGGAGGTGTAAATTTGGATTTCACCAAAATCCTCATTTGGAAGACAACTGCCTCTGTGTAGGTCTGGGACCTCAGAGGCACAGCTTTAGTTGGGCACCTTTCCGATCTCTTTTAATTTTCTTAGCTCTGTGAGCTGCTTATTGAACAACCTAGTGACTCAAGCCCAAAAAGCGCAGGCAGCTGGGCTGTTAGAATTCTCCTTTACTTTATTTTCTTTTGTTGCTAGTTATTGGTTATCTGCATTCTTTGGCTCTCAACAAACAACAATTTCACTTGCACAAACATCCCCTATCATTTCCTCATCTTTACAGTTTAAATTAACCTAAATTAACAGTTTATTTTCATTTTTGAACTTACCTTATGGTTCAGACAATTCTTGAACCTGGTATCTTTACGCTAAGGTTAGTTTAAACTAAATCCAAATAAATTACCTTTTGCTTTCTGCCCTGCTTACGCCAGAAAGTTTGGACCAAGTTTTCCTCGCTCCTCTACCTCTTTGCTTTTCTTTGGTCTTCCCCAAACAATCAACTGCTTTATCTGTGTCTGCTCCTTTACTGTTTTCTTTAACTTTTTAAAGTTAAAATGTCCCGATACCATGTGATTGTGTTTTGTCTTCCAGAAATCCCACCTAACTACTCTTGGTTGGTTTCCTTCCCCTTACCATCATCTTGAAACCCAGACTTAAAATAAAAGCCTGAGTTTAACTCGCGTCTCGACTCTAATCTAAGATTGTTTGACTTGCACCCCAACAGGTACTTGTTAGGTATTGCCTTTTGGGAAGAGGAGATTTGGTAGGTTTGCTTAGAGAAGAGAGTATTGGTTTTATTTTGAAGACTAAGGATTTCAGTACAAAGTTACTAACTTCAAAATACCTTTTACTTATCTAGGCAGACCAAAACACAGTCTTAACTATTCGTATAAACACAGATAAATCTTAAGAAAGAGCATAGTTGGAGAGAGCAGGAGTTGAATCTTTATTATTATCAGAAAAAATATCCTTTTATAGGATTATTATCACATGGGTGATTGACTCAAGAATCCTAGAGGCCAGACTGGCCTATGTTTTGGGGGTTTACGGAATAGTTTTCCCAAAAGGCATCTTGCCCAATGCTCCATTGCAGAGTTATTATTACTTACATCATTTCTGCTCCTGACCTTATCCCTAAGGGGAGCGTGATGCCAGCTCTATTGCAGAACCGCTATCATGGCAATCTCCTGAAAGCCAGTCCATCCATCTCATGTCCTATGGGTGGTATCAACTCCATTGCAGAGTATAGTAAATAGTATATGAAAATATGTAAAGGAGTTTTGGAGGTTCAACCCCGCCAGTGTGGGTAGAGCTGGGTTAAACCATAGACTAGTCACTGTTGTGGACATGATAATTGGGGTAATCACCTAAAAGTGCTAGTATCAGACAAGTTTTCAGCTCCCATGGAGCACTTGTGGTGTTTTAGGGTTGTGCTGCCTCACTGCTGGATTAATCAATAGTGGATAATTGCTTTGGATTGGGTTCAGGGCGGATTGGTCTTATTTTGGGTCAAGGGTCGGAGGCAGTTCTGTGATTCTAGAGAGCTACTTAAGTGCCTTACCTGCTCACTCAAATATTAATTGGGACACCAGAGTTCCAAGCAAAGCATCAATTTATTCATGAGTGTGTCATCCAGATTTCATGTAACAAGGTTGGTGGCTGAACTGTCAAGTCAAAAAGCCAG
>QTSX02004704.1:0-20751 GCA_014839935.2 Entomophthora muscae | reverse complement strand
GATTGACTATATGAATTAATTGGTTATCTTTCTTCTTGGGAGAATGAGATGGAAGAAATTTGGACTTCCCTGTTTAAGCTATCCAAGAACACTCTCATTTGCGACAATCAGCTCTTTAAAAACGTACATGAGCAATATCTGCCTTATGTACAGCCCAGCCTTTGCCTTTTGCCGGTGCTCCAAGCTCATAAGGAGACTGGACATGGAGGCATTGCCAAGACCCATGATTGGCTCCAGAAAAAAATTCCAGGAGAACCTCCACCTGTTGATTCCAGACATCATTGCTAGTTGTCACAACTTCCAGCTCCAACAACCCCAGGCTGCCTCTCACAAGTTCAAATTAGTACCTACACAACACGCCTTCCACACTGTCAGCATAGACACTGTAGGGCCTCTACCCCGCTCCTGCTCAGGTTGCCGCTTCATTATAATTGCTGTTGATCATTTCAGAAAGTGGGTGAAAGCTTGCCCTACTAAGGACATCACTTCCAAGACAACTGCCACCTTCCTGCTACAGGATGTATTCTATTGCCATGACTGCCCTCAAGTGTTGTTTTCTGACAATAGAACTAACTTGAATTCTAAGTTTATGACTTCTGTTGTCAAGGCCTTGGGGTCCCACCAATCCTTCTCTGCCCCTATAATCCTTCTACCAATAGGGCAGTTGAGTGTTCAAATTCAACTCTGGTTTCTATCATGAGGAAACTCACTTACTCCAACGCTGCAAACTGGGATCTATACTTACCTGCTGCTCTCTTTGCTTATTGCCTCAGCAAGCATTGTGTCACTGGGTATTTCCCCTTTGCTATGCTGTATGGCTGTGAAGCCACTACCCTGTTGCTCTTGGGGGCCCCTACTCTCCTCTGATAAGGCTATGAACCCTGATGAGCACATCAAAGATCTAGTCAACCGCATCATTGATATACAAGCTACTGCTTACATGTCTGCCTATAAGACCAAGCTGCTAGAGCTCTCCCCTGATAATGCCAGGAGATCCCCCTGCCTGAGTTCAACATTGGGGACCATGTTCTCTACTATCAACATAGAGTAGGAGGACGTGCACACAAGCTCAATATGTTGTTGGTGGGACCTCTAGAAGTAACCTTCAAAAAAGAACCATAATAAACTGTGAAACTCCTCTCTAGTGGTTGTTGTTTGCCTGGGTGCATGCTAAGTTTCTTTGCAAATACTACCCCCCTAAGGCCAATCTAAGAAGGGGCAATGTTGTGAATGCCGCTATTCACGTTGCTTTCATTTTGCCTTCAATGGGTTATTTTGAGGATGAATCCCTTTCTTTTGCTTTTGCCCCTTGGAATGAGTCTGTATCTAAACTGGGAAATACAATTGTTTGGTTTCCTGAATCTTTGCAGCTCACTTGCCCCACTAATACTGGTGGCAAGTGATCCTACTGTTAATGTACTGTTTTGTGGTAAAGCTACACAGTATATATTCTATTTCACTTTCACTAATAAAAATTAAGTTCTATTCACATTTTTGTCTTTGTGTTTCCAAGTACTTTGGCGCCTCTCTCTAGCCATAACTAATAGAGATTGTTCATTCAGGGCCATAAGGTAATCACATAGCCTTCCCTGCCATCTAACCAAGATTTAGTACAAATCCAACCCTAAGGTTAGGATTCCCAGCTGTGTGTCTGTGCTGCGCCTCAGAACACAATACCTTGAAAGTTAGAGACAAAGTATATCTAGACTCCCAAAACATACCCTTACACAATCCTTGCAAAAAACTGGCTAACAGATGAAGCAGCCCCTATAAAAATCAGTTGATAGAGGAGGTTGCCTTGAAGCTGGACCTACCTTCTACCTGAATGATACATGGTATCTTTCAAAGATCCCTGTTGTTTAAAAAAGAAAACTCTCTCCCCCATCAAAAACCCAAGTTTGACCTCTGCCTATCTAAGTAGGATGCACCAAAAATATAAAGTGAGATACATTCATGGAGACTGCACCTGCTACAAGACCCTTCAGTACTATGTAAGTGGTTAGGATAACCTACATAAAAGCACCTGGGAGCCCCTCTGCAACCTGCTCAACCCCCAGTCAGCCGTCTAATAGTATCTGTCAGGGATCCAACCTTGGGCAACCCACCTGTTGTTTTCCAGGAGTGCACAGGCCGCAGGTTTAGTGGGCAGGACCCACCACAAGATCAGGGCTAACTTTATAAGGCAGTACATAGACTTGCCCACCCAGGACCACAGGCCAGCGGCCAGGATTATTGTATCCATCCCCCCAGTGAGGATAGTATATACCATCCCAGCAACTTGCCTGTATGGTCAGTTGGGAGGTCAGGAGAGGAGGTAGGCATCGGCTTGGGGGTCACAGGGGGTTCCATATCAAGTTGATTGGCAGGTAAGAAGTTGAACTTGCCTCTAAACAGTTTGGGCTTGGTTAGGATCCAGAGAGCTTGTCAGTTGTATCTAACTGTGGATTTCATGTGGGCCAAGGAATATAGTTCAATGACCTTTTTGGTGATATAGCCTTTATACTCAGGCTTTAATGGGTACTCTATGAAATTAATGGGGCCAAAGAGAACACCTGGATGACAGGAATCTGCTAGCAGGAGGGCCAGATGATCTTGTGCTGAATTGATAGATGGCAAATACAAAATAAGGCAATAGCTGTGGAAGCCAAATATATCATAACCTTTATTTAAAAATGGCAATAAGGTTGGAGCACAGGGTCTATAGGTCTATGTATCTCCCTGCCTCAAAACTTAGCATTTTCCATGGGGGCTTCATAAAAATATTGGTAAATGTGGGGCCGGGTGGTCAGGACGCTTAGGTACAGAAGCAGCAAAATGGCACCTTGACTGGGTGTTCTCTCATTAGTCAGAATCTCTGAATTAGTTACCTGATTCTCTTGCTATTGGGTAGTGATCATGGGGTCAGGCCTGAAGCCTGTGTTATCCTCTGGTAACTAAACTTGATTGGTTGCCCATGAGGACTTCAAGTTCATGAAGTTTACAGAGGGACTTTCCTTGCCTCCATTAGGCAAGTCAAGAAGTCCCTCCTTGGGTGCCACCACTCTCTAGTCTATGCTGGTATTCTTCAGGACTTAGCCTGGGCTTCAGCTTGTGGGGGCTCAATCTCAGAAAAATGCAGATGGGCAGCCCCTTGGTCCGCAGGGCTGGCAGCCTGCAAGCAATCAGGGTCAGGGTTTGAATCTTGTTCCCAGGCCTGGTTTCCCAAAGGTGATGAATTGTTAATCCTGACAGTATCTGGGAAAAAAGGCTTCTAGAGGTGGGAGCCTCAGGAAGGAGGCCAATGATGCCACAGTTGGCATTTTTCTTCTCATTTTAAAGCAAAAGACAAAAACAAGAATTGAACTTGGGACCCCATGCTCCCTGGCCTGCCAGCCCACTTGGATCCCACATCTACACAGAAGCAGCTGCTTGCCAAATAAGGTTTTGGCTAAACCAAAACTAGAACCTGTCAACAGAATTTAACAGATAAACTCCCAATATTGAAACTAACATGTGTTTGACCAGCCTGTCTAATTTTGAGAATAAGGTTTGTAAACAGGAAGTTTCCTATATCTATTTACCAATATCAGCCAATCATGATCCGCCCAACCCTGAAGCCTTTCTGATGCCCCCATTTCCTGACACCCAACTACTCAAAGTTCAGACTTCCTTCCCAAGGATGAAGCCTAGGAAGTTAGTATATATATACTATCAAGTTTGAATAAGGTATCATTGTCATTCTGATAATAAAAAACGTGATAAACCTTTGGTTCATCCAGATTTATCAGATCTAGCTCATGTTTTATCATTTTAACTCTTTACCAGCAGGTCCTTCTTCTCCCAAATTTCTGCCTGATAAACCTGAAGACCCACAGACCAAGTCATTCTGTCCCCCTGGTGCTTCCTTTAGACCCGGGGATTTCATGGGATATCCTTCCAACCCCTCTCATTCAGAGTTTGATCTTGAAGCCATCCTCCCAGCGGGCCCCCTTGCCAGGACTAGAGTACCTGAACACATCACTGTGAGAGTACCTGGTACACCATCCAGCCGCAGATATTTAGGGGTAAGTACAACTACTTGCTAACCTACCTAGTACTGGTGACCCCTCCTGTTACCCCTGACCTGACTGCCAGCAAGATTCAGTTATTGCTGATAGGACCATCTCTACTCAACTATTTGGAGTATTATATGTTACTCTCACTGACCTAGTGGGCTCTATCATGCCCACTTACAGACCTTGGTCTATTCTCATGTGCTTCCTCTCTTATGTTATCAAGTTGGGGCCAGTATTGTGGTGGGGGCCACCCCCTGGGCTTGGTAGCCCAGCCTTCACCCACCTCTGCCATCCCACCCAAGGCCCAGTATCCTGGTACCACTGCCCGGGCCAACCAGGGTCTGATCTCTATCCTGTGGCTTGGGGCTTGGAGGGGGAACAACTGTGGTTTGTGGCAAGTGTGGGGCTCCTGGATCTGATCTATCTTACTCAGTTTATCCCAGAAGCTCCTTCTCTAGACTCTGGATTCCAAAGTTGGTGTCTGGATCTATATCAACCTGTTTCACAAAGGTAGAGCTTGGCTGGTGGCAACCCCTATATTTGAAATGCATAACAGACTTGAAGGCCTTGGGTTGGGGGTTGAGCATCCCTCTTGGATTGCTATTGGTTAATTTTTTATGTCAGTTAGAAAGATGGTCTGGAACTAGAAAGATGTCTATTTGATCCCAATTATTTTATTTAAATCAAATACCAAATCTCAGGGATCAGACATCCCTTTAGTATTGGCTGAGCCTTACCCTGAGGAGCAATGTGGTGCCCTGACTAGAGGCAGCCTTTGATAAACACTGCCAGTGCGCTAGGTTGTGGATAGGCCTATTGTAATCTCAGAAGCCCCCAACATGCACTTCTTGGCCTATAGGTGCTAGATTGATCAAGGACATGCCAGGTTGCAATATCAGTATCCTGCCCCAGATTGGATGTAATATCTAAAACTTATACTAGTGCCCTGCCAGGTTTATAATGAAATAGAATTGGTATTTACTGTAGCTGATCCCCAACTATTTTCTCAAGTTTGAGACAATGTGCGCCAAATCACATTCACATCTCATCAGTGGCCTGGGCACTGGCTGAAGGGATAAGCTGTACCTTGCTTGAATGGAAGCAATGCACCAAGAATATAACTATTGATTAGTGACACTATTGGCACATTGACCAACTGCGCCTAAGCAAGGATAACCTAATGTTACCTACACTGAGTAACATGTGAATTAGTCGTATGTGATACCTCGTGGATTCCTGACTCTAGGGGTTAAAGCTGGCAGTCTGGGGATAAACAACAGGACAAGTAAGAGTCAGCAGTGCTGGATGTCATCCAGGCAAGGAAGCAGTAAGCTTTATAAAATACCTTTTGATAAGCTATTTAAGGGCAGAATAGTTTGCTTACTCTGCTACAGAGCTTCTTCTTGTGAGTAGCTTGTGGACTCTTCTTTACACCAAACATCCTTACTGAACCACTGACATCTATTGATGACGTAAAGACCCATTTTGTTATGCTCTTTTGTCTAAGTGATCCCAAACACTAGGCCAAGGAATTTTCCTCACACGGCGGGTAACTGTTTGTCGCCATACAGACCCATCCACAATGGGATACAATAACCCTAATATGGATAATAAAATGAATCTACTAAGTTGCAAAATCTTAAAACCAGAGCAATGACTTGATGGGCGTAAGATCAAATTGCAAGTTGGATTGTAAACCTTGTGTGATGGATCTGACAACCTTGCATTATGAAAGCATGGAGTACATTTACAGTACCCAGGGTATCTTAACTAGTGATCATAGGGATGTTTGTTTTTGACTTGGTAACTATCTCCAATGTACACCTCTTGTCACAGCGGTCTGTCAAGTTGTAGCTGGTCTTTACCTGCAAGACAATCTTTGTAAATTTCCCAGGGGGTTCAGAAGCCTTCTAAGGTGGCTTATATCCTGTGTCTCAAACCTGCTATCCGAAGTAAGTTGGTTTTTGGGATCAACCAACGTTTAAACCTGAGGTTTTAAAATAAAGGATAGACAAGTTGGAGTATGAATATTTTCAATCATGAGATTCTGATTTGTTGTTAAGGCAGTTTCGAATAGGTGACAGATCGAAATGCAAACTTGCTTGCATGGCCTCTGAACCTTCTCGTGGGATTAAAAATGAAATTACATGTACAACAGTTGGTTATGACAAAAGGTATGAATTTAGAATTACCATGGTAGTCCTCTTTCCACTGGGGAAACTTTTGAAAAGATTAAATAGTAGCAATGAAGGTTTTAGTACCCTGACTTAATATATTAACTGCAAGCTAAACAGTAAATAATCATCACAAACATATGCTGTAGTATTTAGAAGAGAGTTAATACATTTAAGCGTAGGCCATCAGGAGGGGGATGCAGAGATATGCAACTTAATGCTGGAAGGGATGAATCGCCTCAGAAGGATATTTGCCGACTTAAAGAGCTGTAGTGTCTGCTGATCCATGCGGTAGGCTTGAGAATAAACAACTTCCTTTACGCCAACTTGTACTATTTTTTTGGCACAGCCTATAAGTTAGTACAAGTATATTGGCAACTAGGCTTACCAATGCATGGGCATGTGTTACAGTACAAGATAGCGTGCCCACCAGAAATCCTTTCACGGCCAGCCTCCAGCAATGCATTTTCTTCGGCATGGATGCATAGGCATATATCCAAATCTTGTCCCATGGCTGAGTTGTTATTGCATCGGGGACAGCCACCCTCGGAGCAATTAAGGACGTTGCGAGGGGTGCCGTTGTAGCCTGTGGCAATCACTCGGTTGTCTTTGACGACTAAACAGCCAACACGACGCTTCATGCAGTTGGAACGTAAGCATGCCAACTCAGTGAGCAGCATAAAGTAACTATCCCAACTAGGCCGGATTCTCTCGGGATTCGTCAGGTTAATCAGGTCCAGACTTTTCCAGAACTCTTCCAGAGTTGGGTGGTTATTTAGAACGGTAAGGTCCGCGTAGCTAACTAAGTCTGATAGGCTAGAATTGGTGTTGGCTGAAGCAAAGAGCTGTGCGTCATCTGCTTGAATGAACTCTTCAAACCTGTGCAATCCTTTGGGGGGCGAAGTGTCTACAGATACCCTGAGCCAGCGAGAATACCGCATTGAAAGGGGTGAGGAAGTTGCAACCAATAAAAAGAAGGGTCGCTTTCTGTTAGGTATTTTAGAAATAAAGAACCAAGACATGTATACCTTAGGGCAACTATGGAGGCATAATCAAGTTTATCCTTGACGACAAAGTTTCCTCCCCAGTTGCTTGTTACATAATTCAAAAGCGAATCCAGAGACTGGAATCTTCGAATCTTTTCTCCACCTTCTTCGCATATAACTCCTTCTTTTAATTCATCTGCACCAGGGTTGCAGGAAAGACCAACCAACGAGAATCCTTTCTTAGTCACCAAGTAATTAGCGATGCTTGACTTGCCACTACAAATGGGCCCGATTAAACCGATGAACATGTCTAGCAAAAAGGTTGAAATTTAGTGCTCTGCTAATAAGCTAAAGCGGATGAATAGAATTCTACCAAATATATTTCCAGAACTCTCTGTTTAGAAAAATGTAAAAGTTGATTTTTCTAATTTTTATTTGCACTGTCTTGGAATCAATTTCCCTTTTATCCATCCCATCTAAAATAAGCAAGTTTGGTTTGACTCTGAATAGGTAGGGTAATAGCAGACGAGAGGCTCAGGAATATTTTCCGGAACTGAAAGCCAAGCCCAAGGAAATCCTTGAAGGCCGATATTGGGATTCAAACAGAAAACATTTTATTAAAATTGGTTTTAACAAAACAAACTGAAATTGAGTTATAAATTTATGTCTAAAGCGTTGAAACTCCTAGGAAATATACTAAGTCACGATTGATTAAACGCATAAAGCATATATTTTTCAGGGATTTTAAAAAATATCGTGCTAATAGTTCAGTTAAAGAACTCATACCTTTTGATGGATTTCTTAAAGTGTCTGTTCAGACAAGAGACTGGTGTGCTTTAACCTAAAATTAAGTTTGCAATAAGACTAATTTCGGTATCGTTCCAATTTTAACCAATACCTCCAAAAAGGCCATTCGTGATGGGCCTTAGCCAATCGCAGTACGGTATAAACCCATCGTTATACCAATTAAGATGCTGCAGCAAGGGCTCCACATTTTTTTGCTACATTGAATATAAATGCTAAAATAAACCGCTCATTTTTCAGATTGATGGAATAAAACACAGTCCTACTGGTATCATTATCATTTTTATGTGCTGAGCAATATCGTTGATTACAATTTTCGACATACTTTTAATAGCAAGAACTCTTCTAAAGGATACATAAACCATTTCGTTTTTGTCTATCAGGCTGTTCATTTTAGGTACAAAATGTAAAAGTCAGAGTAAAGAGACCCAAAAATGGTACAGTAGTTTTAAAAGCTATGGCGACAAGCAAAAATAATTCAGATTTAAATGAATGAACTCAGATTTAAACGAAATCGAAATGAATCCAAATCTATTTTAAATCGATATAAATTTGTTTCTCTAATTTTCATTTACACCTGAGCTCATTTGTTTAAATCTGAATTATTTTTGCTTGGTGCCATAGCTTTTAAAACTACTGTACTGGTTTTTCATTACAAGTGTCTTGTCAGCATCTCATAATTATCTAACCCTCTCAACCCTTTGTGATTGGTATCTATAGTAGTTTTCAAACCTGTTGAGATAGAAAATCAACTCTGCCTAAAAAAGTTAAAAACTTAAATTTATACAAATTTCAATAAGATTTGGATCTATTTTTAGAGATGCATGAACTTATTCTTGACAGACCTTCTCTTTAAAGCTCAGCAGGTTTAAAGACAATGTTGCAACATCTTTAATTCCTCCATCTTGGGGAATTAACACCCAAGTAGCTCACCAAATGAATCACTGAATGGCTCACCAACCAACCATTAAGTCAGTGGCACTACTATTATTTGGCCATCTATTACGGAAATCAAACAATCCAGATCCTAAGCGGAACACAACTTGAATAAGCCTCATGACTTAAGAGGAACATTACTCAGATAAGCCCCATGACTTAAGAAAAACATTACTCAGATAAGCCCCATGACTTTCATGACGTACATGGACAGTATATGGCTTTTTATGATACTATATAATATCTTATATTCATATCCAATAAAGTATCATTTTCTTCTCAATTTCCCCCTTTATCTCGTTTATTATACTTCCCAGGTATATATACTTGACAACAACCATATTTATTCTGATTGGTTTTAATTAAACATTTCATTTTCAAATTATAGCAATTTTTATAAGCAAGGTGCAATATGCTTAGCAATCAAGTGTTATTTTGTGAGGATATGATACTAGCTAGGCCATATATGCCCCAGCGCTAAAACTTTGACACCAAGGGCAGTAAGCTAAACAGATCTCTGGAACCAACAGGGTGCTCCTGGGTTAAAAACTAACCAGCAGCCAGCCAGGCTCATTTTCAGGGCCCCCACAAGATGACAGGCAAGCTAATAATATGATGCCAAGTTTAACCAAGCCTCACAGCAAATGAGAGCAAGCAATCTACAGCAGTTTTAAAAGCTCTGGCAACAAGTAAAATGGACCCAACTGAAAACAACATCAACTCTGCCCAGAAAAAATAGAAGGAAACCCAAATCTATTTTTAATCAATCCAAATTAATCCATTTTTGGGTTTGCTTTGAGCTGAGTTGATTTGATCTTAGCCGGGCTCATTTTGCTTGCAGATGGCTCAACTTAGTTTGGCGTTGCAGCTTTAAAGGCCACTGTATAACTGCAGCCAATCTTTTGGAGGCCTTTATGACTGGGAAACAAAGATGGCAAATTATACCTAATAAAGTTGAAGAGGCAAGGGCAATACTAGAAAAAGGGGCATGAACCCTTAGGAAATCACACCCCAAGCAAGATTTTCTACACCCCATCAATGCTAGAGCCACAAAGCTTCATAAGATGCTAAACACTGGGACAGTAAAAAATATTGTAGCCCTTGAGGCACAACTTAAGGTGGCTTAATTCACCAGACAACCACACCCCTGTCAACAGTGCCAACGCCACCACTTTGTGAAAACGGGCCCTGCCAAAAGGCAAGCTTGATCCTATCGCAGTAATCAATAGCTGAGCCAGCTTGATCCGCATCTTTTTTTGCTTTCTGGGGGGCAACCCAAAATACAGCATAGATGGGGCCGTTTCAACAGAGTTCAACGCCATCAAAAATCCGCAGACTGGGGTGCTTTATCATTCACCAGATGATCCTCTAAGCCTTCCAACATCAGGAAAGTACAGAGGGCCTGCGCCTTTGGCAGAACCTGCAGCCCAGATATTTTGTTGCTTCATGTGTAGCATGTCTGACGGTGTCAGAAAGCCAGGCATACCAAGAGGCATTAGGTGACTCAGGACGGGGTACCACCGGGCCAGTAGGTAATGGCTGTCATAGGATGAGTGCTAACTTGATAATATAGAATACAGATTGCCCAAGCAAAGACCAGGGCCCTGAGTTGGGCACCATAGAGTCTATCATTCTGTCAAACTAATGTAGAGTACTCCAAACAGTTGAGTAAACATGGTCTCAGCGGCAATGAGGGGTTCCATTGGGCAGTCAGGTCAAGAGGTTAGGGTGGAGTCATGGGGACAAAGTATGCAGGCAGATAATTGTACTTGTCTTTAAACAATAAGGGTGGCACCTTGTACCACTTTCTTTTGTGTCCTATGTATTTGGTCTCTTTAGTCCTTGCCAAGGGATTGGCAATGAGGATGGTCTCCAAGTTGAACTCCAAGTAGGCGGGGTTGGGCAGGTATTTAGTAAAATGCACAGGTCTAAAGGGGGCTCCAGGGGGGCGGTATAGTGCCTGAGGCAGATCAGCAGGTTAGTCTCTGGAGGGGACAGTTACCTGGTTGTCTACTTGGCCAGAGTTGAGATGAAAGATCACTAAGACTAGATAAGGTAGCATTTGTTTGAACCAAAGGTTCATAAAACTTTATTATCAAAAATGACAATATGGTCATCACCATACTGCTGGGGTTTTTATACCATGAGACTTTGCTTTTTTGATTTTTGCAGGGTTTAGGTTTGCAGACAAGGCACTGGCAGGGCATGGATCTTGGCTTGGAGTCTTGAGGGCAGCAGATTCAGGTTGTGCCTGCTCTGGTGAATAGAAGTGGCAATGCTTTGTTCCGCCATCACTGTTCACTATGTCACCTGAGTAGTTCAATTGTACTATTCATTCTGAAAAGAAGACTGGCAGCTGCTGGTAGTCATTGGCAGAGTTAACAGTAGGTTTTTTAACCTCCTTAAGGCAAGCTACAACCTCTGCATAGGTCTGAATCTTTGGTGGCGCAAGGTTGGCAGCAATCTGATGACTATTTTGGAAATTGTCCTCAGAAAACTGGAGGGTCTTGGAGTAACTCGTCAACTTGGGTTTGCAATTTAGCAAGTGGGCAGTCTCCTGTCCACTTTGTGTGACTCAAGTAGTCTTTTAAGGGTCAAGGTTTCATTTCAGCGTTTCTAATGTTGATTTCAAAACTCCAGTTTTGGCGCTTGGCAGGTTGGCAGGTATAGTAGTAGGCCCTTTCCCAACCTCTGTTAGCCAGGCTACATCTCTTTTGTAGGTATGGGTCTTCATTGGCACCAGTTTGGCGCAGACTGGCAACCATTCAGGGAATCCTCTATAGTAGGCCGGCAGGTTGCGGAGTAATTTAACAATTTGAGCCTGTGACTTAACAGATTGGCAGGTCCTGGACTGTCCTGGAGGATTTGATCCACCTTCAGGGAACTGGGGTTCAACTCTTGGGTTTTCAATACAATTATTAAAATGTCATTCATGACACAGACTAGGAAGTCAACTCAGATTACCAAATCCAACAACATGAACAAACAATGATCTCTTATGGTGGATACCTCGTTTTGGCGCTTGACTCATTACCAGGACCAAGCCATCCCCTTCATCATCTAGCCGTGTGATCAACACAATCATGTTCCTGTTATCCTTGATTCAAATTGACTATATAATCACTATCTCTCAATAAAGATTATTATCTAGCTTCTAAATATTTTTTCCCTTGTAACTCTGCTAAAACAGCACAGTTACAACACCTGCTAAGAATCATTAGTTGCTGCCTGCATGTGATATCACTGCCAAAGCGTTATCATGCTGTCTCTGTTAAGAGCAAGCCTGGGACAGCATGATGCCAGAGATCATGTTATATAGATACTTTGGACCAAATAAAAAAGTGAATTTAGAGCAGTAAAGAAGGATATATGCTGATTCAGATAGTTTGCTTTGCTACAGGGAGAGATCTGGATCACAGATAGCTTTGCAGCAGATTCCTGAGCTATCATGGCTTAGCTTTACGTTCTTATCTGGCATCCAAGTTCCCTGAAGTTGGCTTGTCTGGATCAGCTGGGTGACTCTTTTAACCATTTAACTAGGAAAGATTTTGTGGTGAATGTGGTATTTTTAAAAGGGGTACAGAGAGAGAAGGGTTTTGAGACCAGCCAATAGATTTATTTGAATTGAACATGATATGGTTCACAATTGGCTTTAGGAGGAAGAGTGTCACTGTATTAGCAGAGCTTTTCCTGAAGTTAAATTAGATAATTTCCCTATCTTTAAAAGAAATTGTGATGTAGCATTGGATAGTAGCCTTGGCTTGTAAAGCCCTGGCTTCTATTTTGTGGAGGTTTGAGTTGAGCAAAGAATTATTCTTGAGCTTTTGATGACAGATAAGGTGATTGACTTTGCTGTTTTGATATTATTTTCATTGGATATATGAGGTAAAAGCTATTAGCACCCAGGATTTGATATATAGATCTGGGAAAATGGATGTAGTAGCTTCCAGGCAGCTAAAAATAGTCTCAGCCCTGGGACAGTAAAATAGATGGTGATCTTTTGGCTGAGACACCCCAATTTATAGAGAGTTACAGAGTGGGGAATGAAAATCAACCTTGATAGAGCTTGGTTGGGCATCTGCTACTTGGAAACTTAATAGCTTGGCTAGGCTCAATAAGCACTTGACTTAAGGGCTGAAAGAAATGAGTTTATTGTGAAAAGCTGTATGAAGCATATCCTCCTATACCTGGATAATCTGCTGCTTCATATTTTATTGGAGTTGGCAAACTATAAACCAAGCCACCAACTGAGGCAGCAAGGATTGATCAGATGGATCCCAAAAGCATGAGACTGGAATTAAGGTAAATCTTCAATGTAGTTTTGATTGGCTCACCTGATGGTTTTGTATAAATGGATGGGTTTAAACTATCTTCTGCAAAGGCAACTGGTGAACCAAACTCTTCATGGATATAAGTTTAAAGTGTTTCAACTAGTTCTGATAAGATGCCAGTTTAGTGCCTTTGAAATCATTCATCAAGTCCAGGTGATTGAAAATGATTGGTTAGCCTGGATATTTTGTGTATTTAATGCATGTAGAAGCCATTTGAGCTTTGCAATGCAGATCAGGCTCTCAAAGCTAAGATTGTCTTAGCCTGTAGGTGAATTGGTAATGGCACCTTTCAAATTCTTTTGTTGAGCTTGTATTAAGGTAGATAGGCTTGCTTCTAGATCCTCCTGCACCATGTATGGCTTTCTAGCCATACATGGTGATATGATTAGTAATATGGGCTATGAGGATTGGGAAAACAAACATGATGTTCATGCAATGATTTGATTATTGCGGATCTCTATTGAGGTTGCCTTTCTTATATGGTTACAGGCATCTAGTTCAAATTGCATACTGGCTTGAAGTTATTTTTTATTTTGTCAAACATGTCTTAATGTGACTCGGTAGAAGCTCAATCCATGTCTATATCTGAGGAATCTAATGTTGAAGTCATTCTGTGCTCATCGATTACAGCCGTCCAGGGGGAAGCAATGGTGTAGGATCGAGATGGGCAGGCCCATAGCTCGAGGAAGCGCGTGCAGCCAGGCGGGGAGTTGGCAGGCTCGGGTAAGAGTGTTTCAATCAAGTCGTAAACAAAGTGAGGCCGTTCAGTGCGGAATTTGGCGGCAAGGGGGTTTTCTATGGAATTAGCAATTGACTTGATTGTAAGTACCTTGCGAAAAGGAAGGGCGAATGGTTTCAAGAATACAATCAGGCGAGCGCTGATGTCGGAGATCGATTTCACCGTCCTTGCGAAAGATAAGCAGGATGGCCTTGGAAGAGCGGATGTAGGATGGTTTGGTATGGTCCAGGCCCTCTGGCACAGGTAGAGCGGCTATGGAATTGTCTACGTTGAGGTAAACCCATGCTATGTTTTCAACATAGCGGAGCCCCCAGTCCTGAGTACACATGTTAAGCACCTGATGAAGGTGCCGCTTCTCAACCCAAATCATCAGAAACCCGTTGAGAAGCATCTTGGGGATGGGGAAGGTGCGGAGCTGGCTTATTCGGATGGGCTGGCGATGTGCAGGGACGGATTCACGAAGAAATGGCTGGCTATCTTCGCCATCAAGAAGGAGAGGCGGGTCCATAAGGATGGCTTGTAAATTCTTGCCGAGCCTAATGAGCTGTTCAGAATGAGCTTCCAGCTTAAAGCGATGTAGGAGATGCGAACTAGTTGTCAGCGATGGCTTGCGTAAAGTCTTACTTGTCAGGGTTAAGTGCAGGGAGCAACTTCAACTCCCTTCCCCAAAAGCTCTTGACTGGATTGGGGGGAATCGCTACACTCTTTGGTTTGCTGGGATCGACTAATGAAGGCCTTTGGATTAAAGCGAGAGCGTTTCCTGATGCATCTCGGAGGGTGGCTTCACGATATCTCCTGATGGCGGCCTCTCGCTCCTGCTCTCGCGTCCGCACTCTCGAGCCTCTATTTTGTCTATATCCACGCTTTCTCTCTTCGGGAAGCTCCTCATCCACCCATTCTTCGTCATCGGAATCCAAACAGTCCCTACTGGTGAGCTTGACAAAACGGCGCAACTTACTCTTCTTCGGAGTACTCTGATGCCATGCCTGCTTCTTGCTCTTCTACAGTCCATCCACCTAAATCACGCCGTGTCTGAGCATCAGCTGACTCCAAGGTGAAACACGAGGTACGGATGAAGAGCTCTTCTAGCTGCTCTTGAGTAAGTTCTTTGTTTGTAGGCTTTGGCTGATTCGGTTAGTTTGACGAATGCTTTTACAAATACCGTTGAATTTTTCACCGGCTTGCGAGGTTCATCGAGCATATGGTTTAATCCAAAAATGCCATCAGAGTCTTCATCTGATTTTGCAACAATGTCCTGGGCAGCTTCTTCTTTGAGACGCTCAAGCTCTTCAAATTTTTTCATGATTGCTGTGATAGATTCTCCATCTTCGACATATCCAACATAGTGTGAAGAACTAGAAGGGGTTTGAAAGCAAGAAAGGCAACCATTACCTTATTTTTGACCAGTCTGGGGTTTCGGTTGCATATTGGGAAGTCCTTTTTCTTGTAGATCTTCGTTTAGGTTGGACCATACTATCCATAGTATTAAACACAAGAACATTTATTTTGCGAAAAAAGGGGTTCGTTGATCAGAAAATATAGCTAGGGATAAGAAAACCTCGGCTCCCAAGTAACTCATTCATTTTTGAATAAACGGATAAGAGACATCCATCTACGAGTAAAAAAGGGCTGAATTAAATCGCATTTGCTTTTGAAATAGTAAAAAAAAAGACATATTAGCATTTTAAACCCAAACTTTTTGCCTGAGTAAAATGAAGAAAAAATCGTAGCATTATTTAGGGGCTTATTCCTGCCAAATTTTGTTTAACGCAGAATTGATGTCTACAATTATTTGGTCTTTTTCTGTTAAGCACCCATTTGATTTTAGATGAAACTTACACCAGAATGAAAGATACATGACTGAGTCAAGGTGGTTTATAAGTGAACTGCAAAGATATTAAACAGCCGGAGATAAAAGAAAGATTTAGTTTATTCATATGAAGAATTCTTAACCAAAGCAAGGCTATAAAGTCAAGATTGCATACATTAATTCTTACACAAGGTACCTCAAGTATTTACTTATCCCAGAATAGGAGTACTCTCAATACGTTGAACTTGGCTTTTGCAAGCAAATATCAACCCTCAACCAAAACCAATATTTCTAAACCGGGAATACATCCAATCTTCAACCACATACCACTCCTCTTATGATCTTTATGGCCCATCACAACTCTTATTTACTTTGCCTACACTGAACACATATATATCACCATATATTATTAAACAGGTAAATGCTTCAATATTTAATTATAAAAATTAATAATTAAAATGATTCCCAACTCATTTTTAACCATTTCAATTGCACCCATAACACTTCTATCAAAGTACCATCCCAAATCATAATGATATCTTGTTACCTATCAACAGTACTGGATTGTTAACCTTAGAGTTGAATCAGACAAAAAATTTGCCATGTTAAAAGTTCAGACAATGTATTTTTTAAAAACATCCTTATTTCCAATCATCAATCCCAACACCTTGAGCTTATAAACATCAACCAGCCAAGAGCTATAAAGTACTCATACAACCAATATCCCAATGAATTATTATAAACTAGCTCACTTGCTAAGTTTATCACATATAAAACACTATCATATAACAGACTTCCCTTTCAAGCTTAAAATCATTGAACTTTTATTCCTCAATACAATCACCATTCCCTTATCAATGCAGCTACAATATTGATAAATGCTTGAATCTCATCACATAGACAAAATACTGCCTTTTCCTAGGCCTGAAAGCTTTAACCTCAACCATCTAGCATACCCCTCTTTTTTAACACCTACATATACAATATATCATATACTCTAGATGTTCTAACCAACTTCATACCACCCTCAATTTTACTGCTCAAAGTCAATAAAAGCAATTAAATGTTGCTGAGGCAGCAAATAAGCTAACCACCATACAATAACAGATGTCACAAAAGCTTATATGGAAGAGAAAGAGCACCTAAACCAAGCTTAAATGGATGACTTAATCATTTACATATTGTATTTCACTGGGAAAGGGTTAATCATAAGACATTCTGGTATTAAGTACCCCAAGCTTGTTTTAAACCAGCCAATAAACCCAAAAGTTGTACAGTTGTTGTGCATATAGCTTTAACAAATAAGTTAAAAGATTTAATGGGAGAAAAGATCCATAATTTTATTGATAAGAGGGATCATTTTAAATTGATGCTGTAACCCAGTTTCTTCCACATAGAAAGAGCAATATAGGGAGGGGTCCTCTGAAAAACAAAGCATTTTCTAGTGATAAATTAGGATGGATAGAATTTCTGAGATCAACCCCATCTTTTTGACAAAGGAGTGTCTCATTGATAACCAATTTATAGAAAATTTCTCTGGATGTTGATTCTTCAATTTCATAGAGGAACCAAATAGCTAAGTTAAGGTGTTTCAGTAGCTTTATCACTTGTTGAGATAAAAATCACTTCAGACTAAAGTAAAATCATCACAGCCAAGAGCAGGATCAGCTCAGCTTAAAACCAATTTAAACCCATCATAACTGTGCTGTATTAGCACAGTTACAAGAGAAAGGATTTTTGGAGACAAGATAGCATGTTTATTTTGTTGCAACACCTTCAATTACTCCCTCTCAGGAAATTAATTCCCCGAGCAATTCCATGTCTAATCATAAAATTGGTGGCACTCTTATCAATTGCTCATATAATACAGTGATTAAATCTTTTTAGCCCTAAGCAGAACATTACCTGAACAAACCTCATTACACCAATGTTGTACATGGACAGTATGTGGCTTCTCATAATACTATACAGTAGTTTTAAAAGCTATGGTGGCAACCAAAAATACCTCAGATTTGAACAAAATGATTTCAGATTTAAAACAAATTCCAAGTTGCGCGAGATTCAGGATTCAATTAATTTAAAAAAATTCAGTCAATAAATAAACTGTCAAACAAAATTTCACTAGCCCATTATACAAAATTATATCAAACATCAAGCAGTGTAGTTCAAACCACAAACAAAATGAACTGACGCAACAAGTGAAATGAATGGATGCTATTCTGAAGTATATTATAATCCAATCAGGATTCATACAAGGCACCAACAAAAGGACTAAAATGAAAAAAATTTGAGCAATCTAGAAGCAAGATTTCACAAGCACTAAAAAAAATGAAGTCACAAAAGATGTGCAGTGTGAGCAGCCTAAAATAGAAATATAACAGTTTAACAGCCAATCAACAGCTATCCAATTTAGAAACAGAGACATTTTATTCATTTTCATGGATCCTAATTTGTGTGAAATAGTTTTGAGAACCTTCCAAATATGGACTCAAGATTACAATAAAAATAAATCATTAAATTTTAAAGTTTCTACTTTTAGTAATTTTATCCTAGGTTTTAGTTCAAGATGGTTTTCAACAGCAACATTTTTGACGGCGCCAGCAGCCAAGCCAGCTTCAATGGAGGCAAGGCTCAGAACGTGGAGGCACCTGTTTAAACCCAAGCCTTTGAGGCAGGTAACAAGGAAGATGACCTGTTACTGTCCTCCAATCCATATGGCTTTGACTTGTTTGAGAGTCACTTAGTGTCTAGCTCTGCCCCTGCTCCCATACCCACCCCCGCACAAGCTGCCCATTGACCAACCAATCAGGATGACAACCTTGATTTGGAACAACTTCCTGCCACCAGCCAACCTGCCCCCTACAGCCAATCAGGCTTCAGCACCCCTGACCAGGACCCCAAGAAACAAATTATCACCACCCAAATTCTTCAGGAAATTGTGGCACTGAATCTAAAGGGTCTGTCCTGGGAACAGATTGCCGCCCAGTTGCAATTTACCCAAGCTACTGTCATGCGGGAATTCAACAACCTGATGAACAAGGGGAATCTGATCAGGATGGCCAAGAAGCCCAAGAAGGCCCCCAAGTCACAAATATCTGAGGCATACCCAATCATGCTTGACCTCCTCCAGCAGGATCCCAAGATTTCCCTAACCCAGATTCTCAAACAGCTTGCACATCATGGAATTTGGGTGTCTGAGCACATGGTGCAGCTCTGGATATATGGGAATGTGGCTTCAATATGGGTTCTTACCAATTTTGCCGGTGACCAATGGGATGGCGCTGAGGATTCCCTGTATGACACTGCCATTGAATCAACCCTGGTCTGATACTTGACCAGTCTAACAGATGACATCATGTTCATCTCTTAATATAAGCTATTGATTGTATTTGACAATTTTGGTGAGCAAGGAAAAGCTGCTGCCTTTAATAGAAGGAAGAAGGTCAAGAAGGGGACGTTCATTGATGCATTTCTGGCTGTTTCAGCCAAGGGTTTTGTCTACTATCAGACAAACCCAGATTTCATCAATGGCTACTTGTACAGCCACATCCTTGGTGGATTACTTGACTCCTGGGATGGCTCAAATTCCAAGCACTAGGTTTTCTTGAGCCACCGGATGGAGGGTAGCTCCACCGCCCTTGAGGCCATCCAGGAACGCGGGCACTAGGCCTCTGTGTACCTATCTGGTCACGCTGACATCCATCTGGCTGATGTTGTGTTCTTTAATATTGGAGATACACTCCGGGAGCGCCACTCTCAGGCTTTCAATGACCTCTATCTTGGGGTCCTTGACCACAATTCTCTCTTTGGTCACCAAATGGTGGCTGACTTGTTTGCCCAAATGGTTTTCCACGTGAACATGGGCAACCAATCATGTAAGGATAAGTGCCTCCCACCCTGTGCCACAGCCACCTACCAGCCCATACAGCCAATAGAAAGCAAGGAATATAATGAGCCTTATATGGTGGCTATCACGCTCAATCCTTCTATCCCTACCCCCGCCACCCCCACCTTCCAGCCCTACCCACCCAATCCCAGACCCCCCAGGCCAGCACTGCCTCTACGTCTTTCTTCCCACGCTATTCTGCCTACTAGTCATCACTCTTTCCCGCCCCAATAAACCCCCTGTTGCCAAACATTTTCTATTTATATTATCTTTATTTTGAATTTCAATTGTTCATGTTCTCTTTGTTTATAGTTGGATTTATTCTTTATGTTCAGCTTATTTCTATAAAAACATATATTTACTATGTTGTGTATCTAGATCCAAAACACAGTTATTTTTAGCACTTTGCACAGCCCCTTGTGAAAATAATGACACCAATTTGGTGATCAGCTAAATTTGAATTAGAAAGTTATAGGTTACCTGTTTTTAGATAAAGTTGTTACTGATCCAAATTCAAAACCTTAATGATAAACTTTAAGCCAATCAGGAGCCAAGTGATAAAGTGATTGTTGTGAAATAAAGGATCATTCAATAATTTTTTGGTGCATGTGCACTAATTAATATGATTGGCTGTATCTTTTGCCATTGTGCGCCATTGCCGCTGTGGCAAGTTGTTGATGGACTAGTGCTAACCCAGCAGCTGATTGGGCACTAGTTCATCAACAACTTGCCATAGTGGCAATGGCATACAATGTCAAAACATCCAGCCAATCATATTAACTAGCGCACATGCACCAAAGAATTATTGAATGACCCTTTATGTCACAACAATCACTTTATCACTTGGCTCCTGATTGGCTAAAAGTTTATCATTAAGGTTTTGAATTTGGATCAGTAACAAATTTATCTAAAAACAGGTAACCTATAATTTTATAATTCAAATTTAGCTGATCACCAAATTATTGTTAATATTTTCACAAGGGGCTATGCAAAGCGCCAAAAATAATATGGCAATTAAGGAAACAATGCCAACACAAAGCAAGCAACACAT
>QTSX02004703.1:0-20912 GCA_014839935.2 Entomophthora muscae | reverse complement strand
TCTGCCACACCTTTACTGCTGGACTTCATTTGCCTATTAAAAGTTTGGTTATTTAATTTGCAAAATAATTCGCCCACCAATAAAACCATTGTCTTGTGCTTTAAATCATCCTTGCAACAAAAAATACAGGTCTTCTTGTACTTTAACATTAATACATCCTTTTTGTATTACCGAGGTCGAAATATTATGCTAACAAAGAACTTCAAGTGCTGTAAGCACTTACGAGCACATCCAAACTTGTTAGGATAAATGAATATTATTCAGTTTAGAATGTATAGGTTCAGTAACACAACAAATTTCAACTGGAACCAGTTGAAGGTCAATTCACTCAATAAAACTTCCGTTTATCTAGGTCCAGAAAACAAAAATAGTCAATCACAACAAAATTAAATTCACATACTGAATCCCAGCTATAAGACAGTGAAAAAAAGTACTCAATATTTGAAAAAAACACAAACCAGTCTCATCCTGAAGCCAATTCACATCTAATGTGCTAGTGATTGTGTAATGAAATGATACAAACAGAGAAAAAATTTAGTTCAGTCATAAAAGGATATTTTCAAACACAAAACAACTCATTTTTTGACAATCATGATTATTTTGGGGCTCAAAATGAAAATAGTGGCAAAACTTAACTCACTATAGCTATTCATCAAACTACAGTATTATTTTCAGTGTATGTGCTTCTAAATCTGAGCATTTATGTCTGAGAGCATGTCTCAAAAAGGACACACATTTAAATAAAGCTAATACTCTGAAAATACTTTGCTTTTCTGTTTTTAATAGAATTTTTACTATTTTCTTTGTTTAAAATGAGGTTTACAAGTAAAAATAACTTTTATATTGTTGAGAAACAGTACCAGGAGCAACTTTGATATCAGGATGATCAAGGGAGCACAACTGCTATGGTCTCTGTCTATACCTAGTTCAACTTAAGTTGTGATGAGTCTGAGTTGTATGTGTCACCAGGCCCACCCATAGATGGCTTTCTGAAAGCCAGTATGATGACTCCCAAGACCAGGCCCTAACCTAAGCCTGTAACACATTTTGAGGACTGAGCAACTGTGCCCCCTATAACCCAATTCAATTATTGCTTGGAAAATTGGGCCTAATCAGAGCAATCCCTGCCTAATCTGGGTCCCATTATGCTCAATGGGCCCCCATAAACAACATCTAGTAATCAATGAGATCATCAAAGAGATAATGAGCCTCAAATAAAGTGGCATGACATTTACCAAAATTGCCACCACCTACAATTTACCTAGGCAGTGATAAGACGTGAACTCTGAGTCCTCTTGAAGAGAGGTGGTGCAAAAGTAACCAAGAAACCAAAAAAGCAGGTTAACTTAAATATCAAGGATGCCTATCCCATCATGCTTGACCTTCTATAACTTGACTCTTATCTCCAAATGATTGAGATCCGTTGCCTACTAGGGCTTCCCAACATCTTTATTGCCTGACGCACTGCACAGTTCTGGATGCATGGGCTTGCTATTAGTATTCTAGTTCTGACTAATTGAATGGGAATGAGTTGGATGGTGTGATGGAAATGGTTGTATAGTAGGAAATTATTTCCATATGGTGGGGAATCACCACCCAAATCCACATGGAGTTGATGATTAACCACCAACAAAGATTAAATAATGTTTGGTAAAATTTCCAAAAGATACACTAGGATTAAGCAGAATGATTAACCCCTAACCAAAAAAGTCCTAGATAAATTTTCTGAGAGAAGATAAGGGTGTCTTTCCCATAGAATTTTGGACATTGAGAGGGAGCAAGTGTCTCAGTTTCAGATACAGTAGGGAAAACTCCAAGATTCTGTGGCATTGGATTGACATTGGGAGGAGATGACAACAAAGTGCCGACAGCGAGACCCCATCTTCAGGTGATAATTTGACTTAGAATCAAATTATAAGGAATGTAGTGCAGCAGGCCAACTACAGGATGTATGATAAAATAAGGTTAGACCAGGAGCTTATTTGATTTTATTTGAGTAAATTTTTTAGGGAGGACTCAACTCTTAAGAGTTGAACAGTGAAAATTTTCCCATATATACAGTAGTTTTCAAACCTGTTGAGATAAACATATATTATTCAGTTTAGAATGCATGAACTCAGTCACAAAACAAATTTCAACTGGAACCAGTTGAAGGTTAATTTACTCAATAAAGCTTCCATTTATCTAGGGCTGGAAAACAAAAATTAGTCAATCACAAAACAAAAATAAAATATATACTGAATTCCAAAAGTGAGATAGCAAACACATGGAACTCAAATTCATAACACACACAATACAGTCACTTGATGAAGCGTTCTACATAAAATTTGATTATGAGTGTGTGGTGAATATGATACAAACAAAGAACACGTGAGGTTCAGTCACAAAAATGATGAACTCAAACACAAAATGACTCATTTTTTGAAAATATTGATTATTTTTGGGACTCAAATTGGAAATAGTGGATTTCAGGAGTGAATCCACCAAAATCTATTAAGGGAACTAAAGCATTGTTTTCAATGTATGTACATTTAAATTTGGATATTTATGTCTGAGAGACTGTAACAAATCCAACTGAAAAAGTTGGATTCCAAAAACCCTCTATTGGATAACAGATGTTCCCTTTTATGTTTTTTATCCAATCATCTCCCTCATTCCAAATTCATTATGGACTTTTTAAATTTTTCCCTAAATACCTACCACAATAGCTCCCTGAGAGTTATGTTGGTTTCCTAAAAAACTATAATAAAAGAGTAAAAAAACAACAAAAAACCTCAGTTCAGCATAAAAATCAACATTTTGAAATTTGATTTTAAATTTTGAAACAATAAATTTTTATGCAGAATTTTTTCTCTTGTTGTTTGAGGAAATGCTTCAGCTAAGCTTTTCCAAGATTATTTTACTCTCATTTGCAATTCTTCTGACCTTATGCAATAGTTACCAGAGTCTGCGGCTGTCTCCTGCCCGTAACTGGTTCCTGTTGGCTATGGTCTCTGTGGGTTGGGGCCTGACCTGGTCCACCTTGCCAAATGCTTTTGTGGCAATGTGGAGCACAGGCCCATTTTTCACAGAGACTGGCTCAAAAAGGAGCACACACTTAAATAAAATTAATTTTCTATAAATAATTTTTTGCTTTTTCTGTTTTAATAGAATTTTTATTGATTTTTATTAGTATGAGTTTTCAATTGAAAGTAACACTTATTGAAATAAGCCTGCTGAAAATAGAAGATATCTTTGTTTGCAAATTGGCACAACAACTTGTGGTCAATCTAGCACCAGACTACTGGGTTCTCTAGTGCTAGATTGACCACAAGTTGGCGTGTCAACTTGCAAACAAAGACATCTTCTATTTTAAATAGGCTTATTTCATTAATTTAAACTGGGTGCAATAACTGAGGCGCGTTTGATCTGAGCCAAGCACAAAGACACCACATGTACAACCATTCTGATTGGCTCTGTTGTTGGGATGCATCCATTTTAGTATATAAATAAAATAAAATTAAAACAGTTTATCTATATAATTTATTTTTTTAATTTTTATCTCTCCATATATAGTAGCATGAAACCTTTTAGTCATTACCATTTATTTCAAATTAGAGTTTTAGATTTCTATAATAATTATTTTTAGTTGTAAATGTGCACTGTTGATCATGAGTTTGGATAAATTTGATATTTTTATTGATTCTAATCCCAAAACAGACACCCAGAATATTTATTTACTTTTTGTATTATAGATTTAATTCTTAATTAGGATGATCTGGTAACAGTATTATAGATTCATTCATGTGTTTTGATATTTGTTATTTACACTATCTGTTTCAGTTGCTATTGGGGCTTGTTGTTGGATCAAGTAGTAACTTTTGTGACTGAGTGTCATGTGTCCACCAAAAACATAGTAAACATAGTAGATGCGCTCTGTGACTGAAACTCATGTGTTCTAGTGTTTGGTACATTTGTTGTTGAATCATTGTACATTTGTCCCCAGTTTGAATAGGTTGTTGAATGACTTGACATTTTTGCCAAATAGCGCTCATTTTCTGTGAAATTGTCTTCTGTTTAGATCTATCAAGTTGAAACACGTTTTGTGACTGAGTTCATGCATTCTAAACTGAATAATATATGTTTATCTCAACAGGGTTGAAAACTAATGTATCAAAATTTGACTAAGCAATACCATCTGGGTCTTTGGCTCCTATTCCTTCTGCATTGTCCAGAGAGTACCTTGTCCAGTTTATGAAATACCATTGTGTGACCAATTTCTGACAACTGTTCTTATAAAAAAAGGTTATATCAAGTGACTCTCAGATTACGTCAATTTATCAGCATCAGCTTGCAAGGGGAATTAAATACAAATGGCAAACTGGAGTGGCAGTAACTCATTTTTGATCAACTGTTTGATTTAAATCTGCCAAATCAGTTAATCTGGTTAACAGCTTTCCTGCCTTTTGAGCTTTACAACTCAGGCGCATAATTTCTGGCATTATGGGACCTTCCATGACAGATGATGGCTCTGATTTGCCACATAACCCAATGATTGATGCCACAATCACCCACTGCCTGCCAAGTATTTTGGGCAATGTCATATTTACACCTTACTATAAATTGGAATTATATGTCTGAGATTATGTTGCTTTGGGCAAAAAGAACACTCCTAAAGGTAAAAAGAAGGAAAAGAATGCCACAGTCATTGGTGCATTCCTAGAAGCTTTCCCAAAAGGGACTGTATTCTATCAAACCACATCCAGTTACACAAATGAATACATGTACAGGAAATCCCTATTGGACCTGCTTGCTATCTGGATCTTGGGAAATTCCAAGCTCAGAATTTTCCTGAGCTATCACATGAAATGCACTGATGTGACATCCAAGAAGATCCAAGCAGGAGGCCATAATGTCTCAATTTTTACTGCTGGCCATGCCAATTTACACCTAGGAGATTTGTTGTTCTTTGACATTGGAGACACAATCAGAGAGCACAACCCCACAACTTTCAGCCAGGTAGTTATTGCAACTCAAAACCACAATTTGCTTTTCCCTGTTAGAAGATTGCTGACATGTTCATCAAGATGGACCTGAACGCCCACAGCAGTAGCCAATTATCAAAGAATCCACAGCTGCCCCCTCATGAGTTACTGGTGTACAAGCCAATCAATGTGCTCCCTGATCAAGAGTATGATGCCATGTACCATCAATTTCTCCAAGCCAGATAAGGTAATAACACACCCCTAGAATCTTCAACTTTCCCAGTCACAGCCAACCCTCCCAGTCAACCAGAGCCCAACTATCCCGCCAATCTAGTTCTTTTCCCACAACCCAGCCTACCAATTAGTTTTCCCCTCCACTCCCAAGTATTGCCAAATAAACCTTTCCCAAAACATTTTTTTAATTATAAAATATATATTGCTTTAACTTTTAGGTATTTTTTAATGTGATAATAGATTATATTGTAATTATAGTGATAATTGACTTTAATTAAGACAAGATTTTAATACAAATACTTTAGTATTTATTTATATTAATTATTTATTTATTTTTTTATAAAATTAATGTGTGTAGCACTACAATCAAGTGAACTTATAAAACTACAAGTGCAAAGGACCAAACAATTGTCATTTGCATTAATTTTTTGTTATCCTTGATGATTGGCTCAAACAAGACACACCTCTGTTATTTTTTCCATTTTAACTTAGTAAGTGAAGCCTGTTGGTAAAAACTGTCTGTGTTTGCCAATTGGCACACCAACTGCGGTCAATCTAGCACCCAATCACTGGCTTTTGTGGTGCTAGATTGACTGCAAGTTGGCGTGTCAATTGGCAAACACAGACAGTTTTTTTTGCCAGCAGGCTTAATTTATTAAGTTAAGCTGGGCGCAATAACAGAGGTGTGTCTTGTTTGAGCCAATCACCAAGGATAACAAAAAATTAATGCAAATGACAATTTTTGGTCCTTTGCACTTGTAGTTTTATAAATTCACTTGATTGTAGTGCTACACAAACATTAATTTTATAAAAAAATAAATAACTAATTAGTATAAATAAATACTAAAGTATTTGTATTAAAATCTTGTCTTAATTAAAGTCAATTATCACTATAACTACAATATAATCTAATATCATATTAAAAAATACCTAAAAGTTAAAGCAATATATATTTTATAATTAAAAAAATGTTTTGGGGAAAGGTTTATTTGGCAATACTTGGGAGTGGAGGGGAAAACTAATTGTAGGCTGGGTTGTGGGAAAAGAACTAGATTGGCGGGATAGTTGGGCTCTGGTTGACTGGGAGGGTTGGCTGGTGACTGGGAAAGTTGAAGATTCTAGGGGTGTGTTATTACCTTATCTGGCTTGGAGAAATTGGTGGTACATGGCATCATACTCTTGATCAGGGAGCACATTGATTGGCTTGTACACCAGTAACTCATGAGGGGGCAGCTGTGGATTCTTTTGATAATTGGCTACTGCTGTGGGCGTTCAGGTCCATCTTGATGAACATGTCAGCAATCTTCTAACGGGAAAAGCACATTGTGGTTTTGAGTTGCAATAACTACCTGGCTGAAAGTTGTGGGGTTGTGCTCTCTGATTGTGTCTCCAATGTCAAAGAACAACAAATCTCCTAGGTGTAAATTGGCATGGCCAGCAGTAAAAATTGAGACATCATGGCCTCCTGCTTGGATCTTCTTGGATGTCACATCAGTGCATTTCATGTGATATCTCAGGAAAATTCTGAGCTTGGAATTTCCCAAGATCCAGATAGCAAGCAGGTCCAATAGGGATTTCCTGTACATGTATTCATTTGTGTAACTGAATGTGGTTTGGTAGAATACAGACCATTTTGGGAAAGCTGCTAGGAATACACCAATGACTGTGGCATTCTTTTCCTTCTTTTTACCTTTAGGAGTGTTCTTTTGCCCAAAGCAACATAATCTCAGACATATAATTCCAATTTATAGTAAGGTGTAAATATGACATTGCCCAAAATACTGGACAGACAACAGGTAATGATTTCAATAACTAATAGGTTGTGTGGAAAATCAGAGTTGCCATCCAACTCATCACCTGGCTAATTGACTAGAACCAGGATGCCAACAACAAGCTCATTTATCCAGAGCTGTAGGGCTTTGACCAATATGTTGCAGGATTATAAACTAAGCCATGTAAGGCGTTTGTATTTAGATTTAATAAATATAGAAAATTGGGAAAGGTTTGTAAGAGTATTTTTAAGAGACCTGGTAAAATTTGTAGTTTGATAAAAAAAGGGGTCATTAAATTGAATAATCCTAAGCAAACTATTTAAAATAAGGTGTTAAATAAGGGCTTATTTTTAACTAACAGTATATTGGCATTGGGATATTTTTCATGAGAATATCTTAACATGAAAGATTAAAGGTTATTATTTATTTTAAAAATGGTGACAAAAAAAACTAATTTCTTGGTGTCTGGCTACTTTCATTTTGATAATTTTAAACTGCTTTGTAAAAACTTGTAGATTTGAGGAAATTTAGTAAGATTTTCAATAAAGATTAAAGACTACAGGTATTTTTTAAAGTAGATGTGTAAATTTTGGAAGTAAAACTTGAAAATATTTAAAAGTTAATTGAAAAAATTGAAGTAAATTAAAATTGGGTAAGGAGGAAATCACTTAGAATTTCTGCTTATCAGCTTACTTTTCTAGATGCCTTTATTTATAGATATAAATATGTTGCCATGGGGAAGCTCACCACTGGGAAACAGGCAGTTTTTGACAGGCAAAACTGATATACCTGGTTAAAACACATGGTAGATTTAGAAAACAGAGCTTGGCAGCAACAATCCAAAGATCTGCAGCTGCAGTGTGGTGCTTAAGGGGACTAAAGTTAGGGTTCAGGTAGCTGAGCAGAAAACAGGGAAAACATGACAGGATTAGTATCTTCTTACTCAGAAGAACCTTTTTATGCTGGGCTCTGCAAGTAGTCTAAGAATTATAAGTCTGGTGTTATGTTTGTTCAATATTTTTATTAGGGTTCTCTGGGGGCTTTTTATAGTTGGCAGAGGAGGAGAAGGGGGAAGGATGAGTCATCCTGATCACTAGCACCTGTAATTGACATAAACTGAGCTATTTTTGAGGGAGTAAAACTTCTTAGAGAATATTCAGGAAAGAAAGGGCTCAGATTGGGTAGAACAAGAACATCTAGACATGTGATTTGGGTTAGGTGGTTGCATCAAGAGAAAAGCTGCTTCTTGGGAACAAGGGTCTAGAATGGGTGTCTTTAGAGGGAGGACCACTAATTGGAAAAAATAGTGGGAAAACTGATGGGCCAACCATTGAGCATTTACGGCTTGCCGCAGATACTCTGATGGGTCAATAATTATTATATAAGTTGGCACCTTTGATAGATCAATAATTCCCATATAGTTTTGTTGTTTTGATGGGTCACTCTCCAATGCATCTGTGACTAGCCACAGATACATCAATCAGTCACTAATCATTAGACAATTCTTGCTGTTTGATGATATACTCTCCAATTAAAAATGCAAAAAGGGCAGAAGTTCATCTAGTCTTTCTCTTATATGACAATAAGCCCAATTTGGTAATTCCTGCAGGTGGCACTCTGCACTATGTGTAATGATGAGGAAAGCAGTGGTTGTGTCAGCAGATGTGAAAGCAAAAAATCACCTATTTTAAATAGAATTTATATATAGAAAATATAAGACTCTTACGTACAAAAGAAAAAAATAAAGATAACAACAAAGCAAAAAAACTAAACTTAATTGATATTTTGTAAAAAAATTAGTTATTTCCTAAATCAAATTAGGTTTAAACTTAATCTTTTCTTTAAAGAGCCTGCCTTTTGGGGCAGGGCACAACAAGAGCTGTGCAGTACAGCAGGCAATCAAGATGCTGTGAAGCATGAGTAGACAACAAATCTAAGTGATTTGAAGGTAGGTGTCAGGGGCCTGTAATAACACTGACAAAGAACTAGATAACATTGGTACTAAGGAATTTAAATTTGTAATTGCGCAATCATCCAATCACCCAATTGGGCCTTAGAAGAAGGTTTCATTAACTCACACCACTATTCTTCAAATACCAAAATCTATTCCATGGGGACGCTTGCATCTGGAGGCACCATCAGAAGCGGTCTTTACCTCCAGAAATGCTTCATATTGGCCAAACCCCTCAGAAGTTGGGGATTTTGACCTCCAAAAGATCCCTGGAAGACCACAAGGTTTGGCCCATGCTCCAGGGCCTGAAATTAGCGTGTTGTCACCCCTAAGTAGCCAATGATAAGATACTAATGCCAGGGAAACAGTGAAATTTGACCAGCTAACCAATCAAGATGCCCTACATAGCCTAGTACCAACTTCATGGCAGTATATAGCTGTGAAAGTTGGAAATTTCTTCCCTGTTGACATCACTTATTAAACTTTTTTTGGTTAATGCACACTGAGTATTTATAATTTGAAGGGTGTTGAAAATTAGCATACACTGGCAGATTCAACAGAAGAATTAGGAGGCAGGGGCACACACTCACTATGTGTCTTTGAATGTGAAGATTCAGAAGACATTGACCAATTTGGATTGTAGTAGTTAACTTTATTGGGTCCTATACAAGTAGGTAAAAATTCTGCCCCTTGGTGTTTACTACCAACACCTTATATAGGGGTATTCTCATATTACTAATCACCAGTCACTGGCAATGTCTTCTAGGACATTCCAGCGCACTGTAGAGTCTGGGTTGGGTTGGCAGAAAAAGGGACAACCTTCTATTTTAGGGCGCAATCCTGCAATGCCTAGCACAAGGACACCCTCTGCTAGCACATCAATCAGTGATCCTTTTTAAGGTATTCAATCACTTCCATATATAGTTCTTAGCAGGGAGTCAAACAGGACATTTGAATTGACCCTGGCGTCTTGGCATTACTTTCTCTCCAAGCTGGCACCTTGGCGCTTGATGTTAATTATGACGGCGCTCTGGCGCTTGCAAATGATTGTACTGGTGTCCTGGCGCTTGATGTAAACTAGAGCGGTGCTCTGGCGCCAAGAATATTTAATCCCAGTGTTGTGGTGCTTGTTATTTAAGGTGGCGGCAGCGTGGTGCAATTTTCCTTGGTAACAACATCATGATCCACTAATCATGTATTTAATATATGATAAATTGACACTAATTTCTGGAAGAGTAATTGATTGGCCCTAGTTAAATTCCCATAGCCACCTAATAAATTAAACTCTCCACAATCTCTGGTCAACAATTTTTCACATATTCCCCCACTTGACCAGGGCTACCCTTCATTCTTTTCCTCATGGGAGCCCCCAATAATAATCAACCTTCCTTGTGCCAAGTCTACCAAGACCTCATGGCTGGTATGACGGATGAAGATTGTAAGGCATTTATGCAAATGCCTCTCTCTTCTCAGGTCTGTTTCCTGAACCAGCTACTTCCCATTAGCAGTTGTCAGTTGAGGGCCTAGGACTGCAATAGTACAGTGGCGGGGTCAGAGTGCGGCGCAGACACACATGTCAAAGGGGAAGGGGAGATAGACTCTATTTTTGCAGAGACTGAGGCGCCCTTGATCCGACTTCCTCATCTTGGATTTGAGTATTTACAGGATTGATCCAACAATATCATCCTTGAAACTGCCTCCTCCCCGCTTGCAACACCTTCTGCATTACTTTGTGCTTGTTGCAACTCCAAAGAGTTTCCTTCTGCCTACCCTGCCATCATCAATCAATTTGGGGTCAGCCACCACAAAGAGACGTTATACATATATGTCCAAGCATTTTTTGCCAAAGACAACGCTGTAACGCCAATCTGCTTGGGTGCTTGTTACCACAGTAGCTACAATGTGGAGCGGCTAATTGGGGAGGTTGACCTCTGTCTGCACGTCACGGCCAAAGATACCAGTGGATTTTCTTTGCAGCATGTCTATACCATCACCCAGCATAACTAATACGTTTGTGAGATAGCTTGCATCTGGGCATTGGAGCAGTCTGCTGATCCTGAGCTTACCCGTACTCTTGGGCTGGACCTTCAGGCTAACACGCCCCATTGCTTCTCTTTGGCCTTGCATTTGTTTGTGCAGGCAGTGAAGTACAACAACCCCCAGTTGTATCTTCCCTTGACCGCGTCTGTTGCCCACTTCATGTGGTACCCTCCCAAGGTGTGTTCTTCTGGCGTTGTGGGTTTTGAAGGGTGTTGCCTCAAACACTTCTGCGGGCTAGCTTATCAGTCAAAGGTATCCTTGCCAGCATGTTACTCCTACATGGAGGATGTGCTGCTCAACTGTCTAACTATAGGCTCTGTCTTAACTGCTCGTGATGGATGGGGATGTCTAGTCAACAATAGTAATCTTCAGTTGCCTCTGTGCGGTTGGACTGATATGTTCTAAAATTCCCAATTGGCGTGGTGCCAAATATTGGGTGGCTCTTGCCTTTCTCTGTAACCAAATGGACAATGATGAATACAAGTTGGTAGCTCCTCTGGTTCCCCTTTCAGCATCAAAGCGCCCTCATACTGCACCCAGTTGTTGTTCTATCCCTTGTCTTCCCTCAGGCGGCGTCCCTTCTGCAGGTACCTCAAACGGGCCTCCAGGCAATGAGTCTTCTACTTCTGGCTCTGAGCATCATTCCCCTGAATTCTCAAGTAATAAAGCATTGCTTCCTTACTTTTTATTTATAGTTATAGTTTATTCTTTTTATTTCTTGTTTTGTTTGTCTTGGTTCCCCTCTTTTACTCTTCCATATACTTAGTTCTTGTAGTTGTATAATTTATTCTTTGGAAGGGGGATAATTTAAGAACTTCCTCAGGAACTTTGTGTATACCCAGTTGATCATCTGTCTGTCCTTAACCTCTTTAATAGTATAAGCGTCTGTGGACGTCCGGGAGATGATTTCAAATGGGCCTATTCATAGGGTGACCAGTTTGTGCGCTCTGCCAAATCCATGTGTGTTATGGAAGAGCACCCAGTTGCCTACTTGGAACTCTTGGAGAGGGGCCCGGCAGACGTTATCTTTTTCCTGACTCCTTATCTTCTTGGCCAATGCATTGGAATAGGCTTTTGACTGCAATTGAATTAATATGCGGGCAAGCCTTTGCTGGTACGCATGGGGTGACTGGGTGTCTTCTTCCCCAACACAGGAGTATAGAATGGGGGTAGCGCAGGGTGCCTGCTATGTAAGAGTTGAAATGGCAATTTCCCTGTAGAGTAGTGAATGGCAATATTGTAGGCAAAGATAGCTGGCGGCAGGAATATGTTCCACTCAGCGGGATGGCTAGCAGCCAATTTCCTCAAGATGCCTACTAAGGTTCCATTAACTCTCTCTACCATTCCATTTGACTCAGGGTGGTAGGGTGTTGAAAATACTCCTCAGATTCCCATAAGTTCATTAAGATTGGCCACCATGTGGGAATTAAAGTTGGTGCCGTTGTCAGTGAGGATAACTTGGGGGCAACTGTGACGTAATATGATCTATTCAAGTAGGAATTTTGCAGTAGTGTTAGCACCTAAGTTGCACACCGCCTTTTCCTCCACCCATTTGGTCAAGTGGTCTATTGAAACAATGATGTACTTGGTGCAATAGTTGCTGACTGGCAAGGGTCCTACAACATTGATTGAGACAGTGTGCCAAGCAAAGTTAGGCCAAGCTAAGTGGTAGAATGTTGACTTTTTGAACGGCTTTTCCCCTTGGCATTCTTTATAGCAGCTCAGTGTTCCTTGTACGTCAAAGGCCATGGCTTCCCAGAAGTATGTGGTTTTTAGTTGTGAAAATGTCTTCTGGAAGGCTCCATGCTCTATTGCCTTATGAGCGCAAACTATTAGATCAGCCCGTTCTGATGATCTAGGCATTATTCTTATTCCTTCTAAAGTGTGTTTCAATATATACCCATTCTTGATTTTGGTGTCTTCCAGCAGCCTATTTAGTGTGCACTGAACTTCTGAAGGCTTTTCCTGGTAGTTGCCTGCCAGCATCTTATTGTAAAGTAGATCAGAGACATCAGCCAGGTGGGCTACCATTGGTAGCCGAGATAGTCCATCTGCATTCTGATGTTTGACGCCTGCTCTATGTGATATTTCAAAGTCATAGGCCTGGAGCTTTAGGGCCCATTGTGCTAGGCGCCCTTCAGGTTTTTTTAAGTTCTGAATCCAGCGTAATGATGCATGATCTTTGATTACTTTGAAGTGAACACCATGTAGGTATACGCAAAATTGTTTGTATGTGTATATAACTGCCAGGCACTCCTGTTCAGTCACAGTATAGTTACGCTCATGGACGTTCAGAGTTCTGCTGCAGTAAGCTACAGGGTGTTCTTCACCATTGGAATCCACCTGGTAGAGCACACCACCCACAGCAGTCAGTGAGGCATCTGTTTGAACAATGAATTCACGGCTGAAGTCTGGATATCGCAGGATTGGTTTGTTCATGAGACTCAAGCGTAGGGTGTCAAAGGCTTGCTGATAGGCTGGGGTCCAGTCAAATTGCACATCACTCTTCAGCAAATGGAAGAGGGCCTCCCCTTCCTTGAGAAGTCTTTGACAAAGCACTAATAATGACCAATCATGCCCAGAAACACCTGGACATCTTGTTTGTTAGACAGCACCTTCATTTTCTCTATGGCCTCAACTTTGGCAGGCTGGGGCCGTAATCCTTCAGTGTTGACCACAAAGCCAAGGTATTCAAGCTGGTCCTTAAATAAGTTGCACTTTCCGGGTTTGACCTTAAGTTTAGTGGCCGCTAAGCGCCAAAAAACCTTCTTGAGGTGTTAAAGGTGATCAGAGAATGTCTGTGAAAAGACATTGATGTCGTCCAGATAAACTAAAACACAGCTCAGCTTGAGATCATGAAGCATATCATCCATGGCACGTTGGAATGTAGAAGGTGCATTGCACAGTCCTTGTGGCATTCAGGTAGGTTGAAAAAGACCTTGACTAGTGATGATGGCGCATTTTTCTTGCTCCCCGGGAGGTAATTCAATTTGCCAATATCCGGAGATTAGATCCATTGTGGAGAAGAACTTAGCGCCTCCCAGGCAGTCAAGCACATCATCAATACATGGGAGAGGATGGGAGTCCTTCTTAGTGATGTTATTGAGCTTGCAATAGTCAATGACAACACAGCTGCTTTCATTTTTATTCTTGACTATGAGTACTGGGGACAACCACGGGCTCTAAGATAGGACAAGTAGACCTGATTGGACCAGCTTCTCTATTTCCTCATCTACTGCAGGGTCAGAGGCACGAGAACGTTGTATGGGACAAAGGTGGATAGGGCGCTCCTTGCTTGTGTCAATGTGGTGGAGTGTGTTATGTGCACACCCAAGATCAAAGTCATCCTTGGCAAATATCTCCTTGTATTTCTTGAACAGGGCAAGGGCTGTGTCCTTTTGGGCAACAGTGAGTCCTTGTTGTTGCTCTCAGGGGATGATGGTGCATACAGCAGGTGGTATTACTTCTTCTAAAGGAAGGCCAAACTCATCCAGAGTGCCAAAATTGTGTATCTCCATCACTTCTTCTACCGGTAATAGATGCAAGTACACCACCACTTGATGGCGTTTTACCTAACAGGAGAATGATTGAGGTTGGCAAGTAACACCTTTACAGGTCCATGATTAGGTAGCACAATGCCAGGCGCAACCAAGGGTTCTAGCCTAGAGCAATTCCGGGGGTTTCTATTTCCCTGTAAAGCCCTTGAGGGATTTGTAAATCTAATCTGATATCCATTAGCACCTGATCTCCAGCCCTGAATAGTGTAAGAAGAGTTGGCGTGCAATGGCAGACCCTTATATTCTTCAACTTGAGTGGGAAGATGTTTAACCTGACGCCCCAATTTACAATACTTGACTGAGACAACACTATTGCAATATGCGAGGTTAACATAGGGAGTGGTTTGGCTACCCATCTCTGGGTTTGTTTGGTTGTAATACAGCAGAATTGCCTGTCCCAAGATTTTGAGAACATCATTCTTGAGGTCAGTCTTTACTCCATACTGTTGCATAAACAAGGTTCCAATCAGGATATTGTAGTTCTCATTGGATAGCACTATAGCTGGGGCAGAGACTTCCAGAGAGCCAAAGTGTAAGGGGAGCGCGCTGTACACTCCTTGGGCAATGGTACAGTCTAGTCCTGCTGTACCATATGATTTCTTGTGATCAATATCTGGAGCAAGCCCTATTTGCCGTACTAACTTGGAGGACACTATATTTATAGGGGCCTGAGTGTTGATGATAGCTTGTACTTTGAGTTTATTCATAAAAATATCAGTGTAAGTACACTCAGAATAAGAAGAACTGATATTGTTTACTAAGTGAATGTCTAAATTGTTGGCAGTGGAGATAAACTCAACAATACTGTCACATAGTTTGGGGTGGTGATCCTTCATTGTCTCCATGGGGATGGCCACATTGATGCCCCTAAGAGGGGTGGCGTCACCTGAGCGTTGAGGTTCTGTATCAGGTGTGTTGTCTAATAACTGGCAAGCGTAAGGCTTGGACACTTCCTTAGTGGCCTCTTGAGAGGCCTGAACCTTGGAGCGGGTCTGTACCATATGCACATCATTGACAAGGATCTGATGGAGTGCATTCCCTAAAAACTTGATGTCAGGTGTAAAGAGTAGGTCAGGTAGAACGTTTGTGGGTTACAGGGATGTAGAGAGCTCCTCCTCTACTCCACATTGACTTTTCCCTGAACTTCAGGTTCCAAGAGGGGCAGCGCATGTATACCCATCTTTGAGTTGTAACTGGAGGCGTAATGGCCCTTCTGGTTGCAATGGTGTCAGATTACCTTAGTGATGTTGGGTTTTGACAGGGACTTGTTGTTGATGGAATTGTCTGAGCGTCTGGGGTAGCTGGAGACTGGGTGGTGCTTGGACCCAGTGTTGGGGGGCCCGAAAGTGTCACCACACTGGAAGAAGTAGTGTAACATGCCGTCTAGGGTGTAGTTGTCCTGGAAAGCTGGAATGAGGGTTTGGTACAAGGCTTTGTAGGGCCTTACTGTGGCACGTAAAGCTATATGGGTGTCATGCACAGTCAGCAACCCTGAGCCAGTGAGGATCTTCACCTCAAGATAGAAACAATCAGCAAAGTCAGCAATTGTCTCATCTTTCCTGAAACTAATCATCAAGAACTCATTCTTCCTCTCAGCAACCCAAGCAATGGTACCAAATTTTTATAAGAGTGCTTTCTTTGCCGCTGCATACAACCAATTGTGTTTGGGCATGTGCAGGATGATTATTTCAGTACTAGCTGCTTCCAATTGATTGAGTAGTGTGGTGGTCTTGTCTTGGTTGTTGGCCCTGTACATAGACATCTCAAAAAGACAAATGAAGGTGTGTACATTGCCCTTAGTATCAAACTTGGGCAAGTTCATTGGCTTGAATCATGTAGGGGGTTTGTCCTGGGGACACCAGAAAGTGAGAGACTCTTAGCGGTGGCTTTGGTCAAAGAAGTTAGTGCAAGAGCTCCCAGCTGGGCCAGTCTCCCTGGGGACTTGTGGAGTATCAACAGGCGTGGGAGGGACAGCAAAGACTTGTGGGAGGCTTCGGCGGCCTGAGGAGGATGAGGTAGCCCCGTTGTTGTATACTGAACTGGAAGTGGGCTGTAGTGTGGCGCTTTCCCCAGAAGGCATTGTAGCAAGGCCAGGTCCTCCCAAGTCTTGGCCAGTGCAGCGGCATCTGGTGTCCAACAACTTGGCCCAAGTATCTGCTATCTCTATCTCTGCATTTTGGAGGGAAGAGCAAAGGCGCTCAATCAGCCTAGCACACTGAACCATTCCTTTGCAGAAGTCTTCTATGGCTGCACGCTGGGAGGCAGAACGCTTGTCATGTCCCCTCAGTTCAGCTCGTAATTCCTCCAGCTTGGCCTTGAGGGAGGCAATACTCTGCTCTCCTTTATTGTGTACTTGCTTCATTTCCCAGAACATCTCGTTATTTTTGGCCGCAATATCCTCTACTTGTTGCTGTACTTGGTTAAGTTCAGGGCGGCAGTGGCCCTCAGTGGTTGAGTCCTTTAAAAATTGGGATGAGAACTCCTGGCATAGCTGGGAGACCTCTTCTCAAATGATTTCCTTGATATGGTTGTCATATTGTATGTAGTTGTCTCAGAGTGCCAGAACCTCAACCTTAGCAGCATTAGCAATATTACTGGACTCCTCATTCTCCTGCCAAGCAAGGTGTCATACCTTGTTGATATTCTCAGTATTGTTAGCAACCTTCTCATTCAGGTCACGCAGGCAACTACCTTGTTGCTCCAGGGATGTGTCATGCTTGGCAAGAAGGTCATCCATGTTGCTCTTGGTTACGTGAGCCCCTGCTACGTACTGTTCAATGGCTATGATGTGGCGGGTAACGTCCCGGGCCCAGGCGGGGCCCAACTCAAAATTCTTCAGAGTCAATTCTATGATATGGACCAAGCAGCTATTTAGCTGGTGGATGAGGTCCTCCAGCTGACGGGCCAGGGTGGCTTGGTTTTCCCTGTTGACTTGAGTGTAAGCTCAGATCTCCTCAAACCCTGAGTCCAACTGCTGTACTAGCCATTCTTGATAATGGTGTTGGCATTCTGCATATGTAACCAGATCTCAAAGCTCCAAATGATGTCAGGCTTGTACTCCCAGTAGTTGATGTAGCGCAGGGTGGAAAAATTCTTACAAGTAGTTGGTTGCCCTCTTGAGGGTGGGGAAACATTTGAGGCTCCCTTTGTTAGTTGCCAGATGGCTACAAAATATAGCCATGAGACATTGAGCTTCTGGGTGTTGGTGGAAGAGGTAAAAATGAGTGTTGGTGGGCTCCTGGCTAAGCTGATATCCAAGGAAAATTCCAGAGGCCACTGATTCCAGGTCTTGGCAATTGACTAGGGTAAGGCGTGCCAGCGGTACCACGGGAACTCTAGTGTATTAACGGGAAGAAAGTACAGGTAGATCTTCTACATTGATCACATCCTCCTGCTGACAGAAAAGCTGGTCTCTCTCAACGTCGCTGGTTTCCATTACTGAGTAATGTTCCCCAAATCCATTTAGGTCTTTGGGGATAGAAGGAAGTGCATCAGACTCAGAGGATGAAGGTTGGTCAGAGTGTGTGGTGCCTCTGTAGTGAGCACCACTTGTTGAAAATTGGCGTACACCAGCAGATTCAACAGAAGAATTAGAAGGCAGGGGCACACACTCACTATGTGCCTTCAAATGTGAAGATTCAGAAGACATTGACCAATTTGGATTGTAGTAGTTAACTTTATTGGGTCCTATACAAGTAGGTAAAAATTCTGCCCCTTGGTGTTTACTACCAACACCTTATATAGGGGTATTCTCATATTACTAATCACCAGTCACTGGCAGTGTCTTCTAGGACATTCCAGCGCACTGTAGAGTCTGGGTTGGGTTGGCGGAAAAAGGGACAACCTTCTATTTTAGGGTGCAATCCTGCAATGCCTAGCACAAGGACACCTTCTGCTAGCACATCAATCAGTGATCCTTTTTAAGGTATTCAATCACTTCCATATATAGTTCTTAGCAGGGAGTCAAACAGGACATTTGAATTGACCCTGGCGTCTTGGCATTATTTTCTCTCCAAGCTGGCACCTTGGCGCTTGATGTTAATTATGACGGCGCTCTGGCGCTTGCAAATGATTGTACTGGCGTCCTGGCGCTTGATGTAAACTAGAGCGGCGTTCTGGTGCCAAGAATATTTAATCCCAGCGTTGTGGCGCTTGTTATTTAAGGTGGCAGCGGCGTGGCGCAATATTCCTTGGCAACAACGTCATGATCCACTAATCATGTATTTAATATATGATAAGTTGAAACTAATTTCTGGAAGAGTAATTGATTGGCCCTAGTTAAATTTCCATAACTGCCTAATAAATTAAACTCTCCACAATCCCTGGTCAACAATTCTTCACACAGGGGCTTACTATATTATAGCAAATTTTATACTGTTGGTGCTATCAAATAGAGAGTATTTCCAGTACCAACAACAGCGCTGGAAAACAGAGCAACTTCTTGCTACCTCTGACCAACCAACATTAGCCTTTGTTTCTTCTCCTAGAGTGTTAGATCAGGAGATAGTTCCTGCTCCTGCACCCCTTCTCTCCTTTCCTGGAGTCTCTCTTCTCTGTCAACTTGCCCCGTTGATCCAGCACATGAGCGCCGCTACTGTAGAACTCCCCCTTGTCACTTCTGTCCTGTTATATGACTACAGCAAGCTTGGGTTTGCCTACCTGACCATGCTGGGGATTGCTGAGCAAGTGATTCCCCACATGGAAGTGTGGTGTCCTTGGGCCACCACTACCAATTATGTGATAAGGATGACCCCCATCATCTACTGGGCCTTCCAGGCTTGACCCTTTTTCTTGATTGAAGGTTCTCCTGGAAAAAACCCAGGCCATGATATTAGGATATTGCTGGAGAAGATCAAGCATGATGGAATAGGCATTTTGATCTGGGAGTTGACCTGCTTCTTTGGCTTCTTGGTAAGATTTGCACATCTCTTCAAGAGGGATCAGAATTCATATCTTACCACTGCTTTGGTAAATTGTAGGTGGGTGGCAATTTTGGCAAATGTCATGCCACTTTGATTGAGGCTAATAATCTCCTCAACAGTGTCAAAACCACAGGCTTGACCCGCCAGCAAGGTTCCAACCAAGCGGGTTTGTGACCCGCAATCTGATTATCCGGTCACTTGAAGCCAGACTAGGAAGTCAAATCAAATTACCAAATCCAACAACATGAACAGATGATGATCCTTTACTGTGGATATCTTGTTTTGGAGCTTGACTTGTTATCAGGATCAAGCCACCCCTTCTTCCATCCAACTGTGTGATCACCAATCATGTTCCTGATATCCATTGATTCACATGAACTATATAATCACTATCTCCCAATAAAGATTATTATCTAGCTTCTAAATATTTTTCCCCGTTGTCATGGCCTGGGTGACTCCCAGGGGAACCTTTGGTCAAGGGGAAGGGTTGAGCCTGGAAGGCCCAGTAACTGACAGGGGCCATCCGCATCACATAATTGGCAGCAGTAGCCCAAGGACGCCACACTCCCATGTGGGGTATCACTTGCTCAGTGAGCCCCAGCATGGTCAAATAGAAAATCCAAGCTTACTGTAGTCATATGATGAAGCAGAAGGAATGAGAGGAAGTTCTCCTGTGGCAGCGCTCATGGTTAGGCTTGGCTGGGCAAGTTGTAGAGCAGAGGAACACCAGGAAAGGAGGGGCGCAGTGTGGAAGCAGGAATTATTTCTTGGTCCAGCACTCTAGGAGATGGATTGAAGGCTAGCGTTAGTTGGTTGGAGGCAGCTGGAAGTTGCTTTGTTTCCTAGCCCTGGTGTTGGTACTGGAGGTACTCTCTGTTTGAAAGCAGCAGCAGTGTAAAACTTGTAATAATGTAATAAGACCCTGAAAAGTATAAATGCTCAGTGTGCATTAACCAACAAAGTTTATTAGATGGAAGATGTCAACAAAAAAGAGGATGCCAGTGTTTCCAGCTATATCCTGCTGTGAAACTGCAATTGGGCTTACTGGCAACTTCTTATTGGTTACAAATGTGCTATTCCAGCGGGCCCCATTGGGGACCTGATTTGTCAGTTAGATGGATCCTTTCATTATTTTTCCCTGGGGAAGCTGGTAGGGGGATTTTGGTCCATTTGGCAACCCAGGTCCCCAATTCTGGGTTTCAGAGGGTACAATTAAAATCTTTTGCTTGGCTTTAGGATTTATTTCAATTGCCTCAGTTTAAGCCTTGGCCAGGTTTTGATTCCCCACTTGGAATTAAAGTTTCCTTTGGGTAAATCTGCGTAATCAATGACGCAATTGGATTGTCAGGGTGGGATTGCTCAATTGCAGGCGTTATACCTATGTAACAAAGGGTTTTGTCTGGCCCATTCTGGGCCCTGACACCCATGTAACTCTGCTAAAACAGCACAGTTACAAAATTGGTAGCACAGGT
>QTSX02004702.1:0-21160 GCA_014839935.2 Entomophthora muscae | reverse complement strand
TGTTTTGTTTTATAAATGGGAGCTCCATTGCCAGAGGGACCCCTGCCCTGCTCAGCGCTCCAGGACAAAACCTAAAGTCAGCAAGGAGGATTTTTGTCTTTCTTTACAGCTGTTGTGTCAGCAAGTCAATTTCCCTACTGTGCCCCAAAGTTCTTGAGCAGGTAAGAGGTGTGTGCTCCACCAGGAAGAAGAAGCAAGCAGCCGCATGGGTCTGGCCCATCTCTGGTATGTTCTTGAATGGGAGCATTGCCAGGACGCCCCAAACAAGCTCAATAGAGTTTACACAGTAAACTCCACTGAGGGATACTGGGTCCAGGCGGACCAGTTGGGCATCCTTGTAGGCAGTAACTGCTCACTCAGATGCCTCCTTGCCATGTGTCAGCCCAGCTAACGCCTCCCAGGACATTAGAAAGGTACCATGAATGCGGTCTTCCAGCTTGTGCAAAACAGGGAGAGACAGAAACAGCTGCCTTGCCACATGATTGGCGTAGTTTGCACAGAATGTGGCAGGGACAAATGGGACCAGGACCCAGCAGATTTTACTGTGTATGTTTTCTACAAAAATGGTAAGTATTTAGAAATTTTTATTAATTTTGATTATTAGGTTACTTTCATGTGTTTCTCCTTTCCTGTAGCTTTGGCAGGCTTGGCCATTCTTGGCATAAGCAATTGCGCTGGCAATTTGGTGGCCTTGGTTCTTGCTTGCTTAGCTGGCTGGCTGGCTTGAGATGTTCATATATTTCAGGGTTGTCAACCCAGACAGACGGCATGGAGAGGGCAAATGACTTGAACTTGAGGCCCTCAACTACAGTTTTTTGAGCGTTAAGAAGACACTCAATTGTTATTTTGGGGGTGTCTGGCATCTTAGCCATAAGTGCCTTGGCAGACACCTTGTCAATTTTGTCCCCAGTAAGGATGGCAGCCTTGACTTTTGCCTTGACCTTGTGGTCAATGTCTTTGGTTTTTGCAATTGCATGGTTCAGATCTTTCAATAACTTCTCCAATTCTCTCATTGATTTTTTATTAACCTTTCCATATTTTTTATAGCTTTCATCCCAATAAACTCTGTGTTATCCTGATACTATTGCTCTCTTTTTTAATTCCTGTTTATTTTCCCATTTACTACATTATCCCATTTTTTACTCATTTTGTATATGGTTTACGCTCATCTCAATATGTGTTGTTTGCTTTGTGTTGACATTGTTTCCTTGATTGCCATATTATTTTTAGTACCCAAACACTGCTCCTTGTGAAAATATTAACAACAATTTGGTGATCATCAAAATTTGAATTAGAAAATTATAGGTTAATTGTGTTTAGATAAAGTTATTACTGATCTGAATTCAAAACCTTAATGATAAACTTTAAGCCAATCAGGAGCCAAGTGATAAAGTGATTGTTGTGACATAAATGGTCATTCAATAATTCTTTGGTTCATGTGCGCTAATTAATATTATTGGATAGTTGTTTTGCCATTGTGCGCCATTGCTGCTGTGGCTAGTTGTTGATGGACTTGTATTAACCCAGCAGCTGATTGGGCACTAGTCCATCAACAAATTGCCATAGCAACAATGGCACACAATGGCAAAACAACCATCCAATAATATTAATTAGCGCACATGCACCAAAGAATTATTGAATAACCCTTTATGTCATAACAATCACTTTATCACTTGGCTCCTGATTGGCTTAAAGTTTATCATTAAGGTTTTGAATTCAGATCAGTAACAACTTTATCTAAATACAATTAACCTAGGATTTTCTAATTCAAATTTTGACAACCACCAAATTGTTGTTAATATTTTCACAAGGGGCCGTACAAAGTGCTAAAAATAACTATGTTCTGGATCTAGATACATGTCATAGTAAATATATGATTTTATAGAAATAAGCTGAACATAAAGAATAAAACCAACTATAAATAAATAGAACATGAACAATTGAAATTCAAAATAAAGATAATATAAATAGAAAATGTTTGGCAACAGGGGGTTTACTAGGGGTGGGGAAGAGAGATGCATAGCAGGCAGAATAGTGTGGGAAGGAAGGTGTAGAGCCAGTGCTGGCCTGAGGGGTCTGTGACTGAGTGGGTGAGGCTGGCAGGTGGGAGGTAGTGGTGGCAAGGTGGAGGCAGGAGGGTTGACTGTGATATCCGCCATGTACCACACATTGTACTCCTCATTGGTCATTGCTGTGATTGGCTGATAGTTGGCAGTGGCGCAAGGTGGGAGGCACTTTTCCTTATGTGATTGGTTGCCCATGTTCATGTGGAAGAAAATTTGGGCAAACAAGTCTGCCAACATTTGGTGACCAAAGAGAATTGTGGTCAAGGACTCCAAGATAAAGATCATTAAAAGCCTGAGGGCAGCGCTCCCATACTGGGTCTTCAATTTTGAAGAACACAAAATCACCCAGATGGATGTCTGCATGGCCAGCAGGGTAGATGAGGCCTGGTGCCCACGTCCCTGGATGGCCTCTAGAGCAGTGGAACTTCCCTCCATCTGATGGCTCAAGAAGACCTGGTGTTTGGAATTAGAGCCATCCCAGGAGTTGAGTAATCCATCAAGGATATGGCTGTACTTGTAGCTATTGGTGAAATCTGGGTTTGTCTGATAATATACAGAAGCCTTGGCTGAAACAGTCATTAATGCACCAATGAACGTCCCCTTCTTGACCTTCTTCCTTTCTTTTTGGGTGGCAGCTCTTCCTTGCTTGCCAAAATCATCAAAAGCTATTGATAGCTTGTATTAGGAGATGAAGATGACATCATTGGACAAACTTGTCAGGCATTGGACCAGGGTGGATTTGATTGCCTTATCATATGGGGAATACTCAGAGCCATCCCATTGGTTGCCAGCAACATAGGTCAGTACCCAGATTTATGCCACATTTCCATGCATCCAGAGCTGTACCATGCACTCAGACACCCAAATGCCATGGTGCGTAAGTTGCTTCCAGACCTGGGTAAGGGGAAGCTTGGGGTCCCTCTGCAATAGATCAAGTATAATTGGGTACACCTTTGTGATTTGGGACTCAGGGGCCTTCTTTGGCTTCTTGGCTGTCCTGATCAGATTCCTCTTGTTCATTAGGTTGTTGAACTCCTGCATTATGATGGCTTTGGTAAATTGTAATTGGTTAGCTATCTGATCCCAGGACAGACCCTGCAGGTTCAGTGCCACAATTTCTTGGAGAATTTGGGCAGTAATTATTTGTTTCTTGGGGCGCTGGGCTGCAGGAGCTGAATCCTGATTGACTGAGGGGATTGCAGGTTGGGTGTTAGCAGGAAGTTGTTCCAAATCAAGGTTGCCATCCTGATTGGTTGGTTGATGGGCAGCTTTTGCGTGGGTGTACGGGAGTGGGGCAGAGCTAGACACTAGGTGACTGTTGAAAAAGTCAAAGCCATAGGGGTTGGGGTTGGGGGTCAGGTACAGGTCAGCTTCCTTGTTACCCGCCTCAAAGGCTTGGGTGTAAATGGGTACCTCCACGTTCTGAGCCTTGCCTCCATTGAAGCTGGCTTGGCTGCTGCTGCCTTGGTTGCTGGTGCTATCAAAAATGTTGCTAGTAAAAAATATTGTAAAAATCCTAGGATAAAATCACTAAAAGTAGAAGTTTAAAATTTTATGATTTATTTTTATTGTAATCTCAAGTCCATATTTAGAAGGCTCTCAAAACCATTATACACAAATCAGGAGCCATGAAAATGAATAAAATGCCTCTGTCCCTAAATTGAATAGCTGTTGATTGGCTATAAAACTGTTATTTTTCTATTTTAGGCTGCTCATACTACACATCTTTTGTGACTTCCTTTTTTTGTGCTTGTGGAATCTTGTTTCTAGATTGCTCAAATTTTGTTTCATTTTATTCCTTCTGTTGGTGCCTCATATTAATCCTGATTGGATTATAATATACTCTGGAACAGCATCCATTCATCTCACTTGTTGCGTCAGTTCATTTTGTTTGTGGTTTAAACCACACTGCTTGATATTTGCTATAATTTTGTATAGTGGGCTAGTGAAATTTTGTTTTTTGTTTGACAGTTCATTTATTAACAAAAATTTTTTAAATCAATTGAATCTTGAATCTTGCGCAACTTGGATTTTGTTCAAATCTGAAATCATTTTGTTTAAATCTAAGGTATTTTTGGTTATTGCCATAGCTTTTAAAACTACTGTATAAGCTTGTATATATTCAAAGTGTATATTTCTAAAGTTATTTTCTGTGCAGGTATCAAAAGTATGATGTTACATTTGAAAAAACTGCAACCCCAAGATGGGTACTTTTTTGCCATCATAAATCTTGGCGCTTTTAAGTTTAAAATGAAATATATTCTTAGAAGTTCTCTTGATGACAGTACTGTTAATTCAGAACCTGAACGTAAAAATGTGAGATTGTCAAATCCTTGGTCCAAATTTCAAATCACTTTTGCGGGCAACTCAGCTGAGTGAAAAATAAAATATTTAATAAAATCAAACATTTAATTTAACTTTTTTTGATTTATTTAAATTGGCAAATTTTGAATCTCTTGAGCAGATAACTCAACTAATAAAAGACAAAACCCAGCAAACAAATGCGGGATACATGAATCAGAAATGCAGGATTCTAATGTAAAATTTGAGATTTACTGTATTTCAAACAAATCATAGACATCATGTAAAAATTAACAAATCTGAATTTGCGGGATTGTCAAATCCAAGAACCAAATTTCAAATCAAAAATGAGGTGAATTTGAAATAAATATAGTTTATGGGTGTCTCAAAAAGAATGCTAAAGGATCTAGAGTGGATTTTTACTAATTTTTTAGGAATCATATGCATTCTCAAAAATCACCCTATTCCATTTTAGGACAGCTAAAATTTAGATGTTTGATATAATAGATTTTAAAAAATGCTAGTAATAAAATAGAATTATATATTTCAGGGATTCCTTCCCTGACTCCATTAATTTTATGGATGATTTACTTAAAAAAACAACTCAGAGAAAACCAACAATCAAGTCCTGGCCCCCATTTTACACCCTGGTTTGGAGCCAGACGGGGATCAAACCCAGAACCCTAAGTATCTGGCCAATGTTAGTTTAAATTTCATTTTTTAACATAGATTACCTATTTATATTAGTCTTATTCATTTGGTTCCCGCTTTTGCTTTTAAATCTGACTTTGAAAAGGTTAAAAACTTACTATGCAACGTCACTTACTGCTTTAAATCTGATTGGCTGCACAAACTGGCCTTGACACTCTGGGACCCACTCTATCTACCTTTGGTGCAGACTCTGTACTTGATTAACACTCATTTTCACTATAACCATTGCTTAATTATGGCAGTTCTTGTGGCTTTCCCTTGTTACCTCTGGTGTCTAAATTTAATAAGCAAGATTATTAAGCAACAGGTAGAAGATCAAATGGTAAAGTTAATATCTTCAGCCATAATTCCAGTAATACTTCATGTCAAATCCCCTTCTAATCATTGAACCTCTTAAATGTTCCACCTTCTATTCTGGGGTATTTAAGTGAACAATATTTAGCATTATTACTCGTTCTAACAATAAAGCCTTTATTTCCAATCTAAGTTTGTACACACCACTTCTTTTGCACCCTCTTTATTTGAAACTATGAAGGGAATCATATTCCTGTTCTGGTTTCTAGTTCTCTGTCTTCCTGTGGTTCTGGCCCTTGAAAATCTCACTCCTACCACAGATTGGCACAATTCCTCTCCAGATGACTCTCACCAGAAGGAGTCCCTAGTAAATGGCTGGTTTAAATATCCCTCTGGTCACTGGGGGAGAAAATTTCATTATGGCTGGTCTACAACCTTACCTCCTCCAGCTGAACCTGCCTTGATGAGGCCAAATGCCTCCTTTTACCTATTTTCCTACCTGGTAGGTTATTACCTGCTGGGTAAGTTCAGCTCCATGATGGGTTGCTTTGCCTTCCTAGGTCACCTTGAACACCTAGCCATAGTTATTCTCCCTGTTGGTTTGGTTATTGCAGGGCTCAACTTAGGGGCCTTGGCCCACCAGATTGGGAACTTGTTCCCCATCAAGTGGGTCCCTGACAGGTACTTTCTAATGCTTCCTAGGGGAATATACACTTTCTTACCTCCTAGAAAATTTTGGGCAGTGTCAAAATTATCTGTTGCCAATGCAACAGCCATAAAAACCAAGAATACTTATGGCAGACTTTGAAATGTCATAGAGCAGGGACAAGACTGTAATCCTCCTGGAAATGGAGATGACATCCTCAAAAAGCATGAGAATATTAGTGCATTTTATAATAAATATGTGGTTTCATGGAGGCATTTTCTGGGCAAAGGATCTATCTCATAGTTTACCTTTATTGTCTTTTTTTACTTCAGAATGAGTACCAGTGTAGAAGACATGGATGAGGTACTACTTGGAATAAACAAGGCAAGGTTCTCATTGGATGGTAAGAAGGTTGCCCCTGGGTACAACTTGGTTGATCATTTAATTCAGGATGTCCTGGTCCTGGTCCTGGACGGGATTTACGGGTTTACAGCCCTGCCTGAGAAGCTACACCTTGAATCTCATCTCATCATTGTCATTTTTAGCCATTGAGGATATTTTAATCACAATATATCCAATGTCCACAATGTGGAGATGAAGGTTGTGTGCCATTTTCATTGCCAGGTGGTTGCATACAGGTGCAGTCACCTCAGGCATAAGTAATAAATATCTTCTCCCTAATATATAATTTAATTTTTTATTTGTTATACTATGCTATCACAACATCTACAACTACTCCCTCTCAGGAAACTAATTCCCTAAGTGACTTGCCAAATGATTAACTAACTAATCATTAAGTCAGTGGCACTGTTATAATTTGCTCATCTATTATGGGGATCAAACATTTTGAGTCCTAAGAGGAACACTACTTTGACAAACCCCATGACCTAAGAGAAACATTTACTTGGATAAGCCCCATAACTACCATGATGTACATGGACAGTATGTGACTTCCCATGATACTATATAATACTCTAAGCTCATATCAAATAAAGTGTCATTCTCTTCTTAAGTTTCCCCTTTATCTTGTTTATTATACTTCCCAGAAGTTTATACTTGACAGTGGTAGCACAGGTAGGCTATCCACACCTACGCAAATTAAAGGTAATATTTCTCTAAAGAAAATAACCCAGCAGATGTACTCCCCATGGGCAACCTCCAGAATTAACTCATACAGAATGAAACATCCTCCATGTCAAAAATTCTCAAAAATATTTTCTTATTTTCAAAATTAAAGATAATTTTTCTGGATTGATTAATTAACACTGATAATAGAAGCAAGGTTTGATTTTTATTTTGAGCTTTTAATTGAAATTATAAAAGATAAAGCAAAAACAATTTTTGAAATTGTCAACATGGAGGATGTTACATTCTGTATGAGTTAATTCTGGAGGTTGCCTCCCCATGGGCTGGCAACAATACAAAGAAGGAAAGGACTTTTCAACAGGATTTTTTTGCCTACAACAGTGTCCTTGTACCAACCAAACAGCAAAAATTTATCAATACACATGGAATACTGAACCCACCTCCAATTCCCAAGACAACTGAGATCCCCAAAACTGTCTTTCAACGCCTACGCTCAGCAGAAATTAGGACGTTTTCAGGACTACGCCAAGAAAATAAAAAACCTCTGGATTCAAAGCACACAAAATAAGTTTAAACAAGTAGGCTACCCCTGCAAGCTCTGGGATAGTGATATTGCTCTACATGTCATCAGGGCTGTCTCACACTTTGTAAGGAAATGGTTCAATCAATACCCTAATCACAATAAAGTCTGGGACATGTTCAAAACTGCCTTCCTGGAGAAATTTGCCATAAAAGACTCCAACAGGGTAATCATGACAGAACTCAGAACCTTCAAAATGATGAAACATTGAGGAGTAAATTTCAGCCTATGAAGACATACATGATAAAGCTGCTGAAACCATCAACTTTGATGAGGCTGGGCCACAACTGGACTTCTACAATGGCCTCCCCACGCACATTAGACGTCAGTTTGACATGAGCCGCTGCAAGAATCTCCAAGATGTATTCTTGGAAGAAAAGCAAGATACACAAAAATTTGAAAGCTTTAATGAAACAAACAAACAAAAAGAAAGTCCCACAGCAAATAAGGACCCTTGGTCTAATAAGCAGAACAACTGAGCCAACAACCCCCATCCTTGAGGCAGAAATTGTACCACTCAAGCTAACCAAGCAAGCACTGAAGACATCAACGAGGAGGGAAAAGCTCATGGGAGTGCTTAGGCAAGCTGCCCTCACCCACTTTACAAGGCTTGTACAGGGACCAAGATGTGAATTCAATCACCATGATCCAATTACCCTCCAGCAACCCTCTACTGTTTGCCACCCAAACTGGAAATAAACTCCTTACTTATCCTTTCTGTTTTTGCGGATATCAGGGCACTGCACTATTTGACACTGGAGCAGACCAATCTCTTGTTGACAAGAAATTGCCAACCGCGTGAAACTACCTACCACCCAAAGAAGTATCAGGAGAGTCATCATGACAGACAACAGAAGTACCCCAGTCATTAAGGAGGCAAAACCTTTCTGCGCACAAATTGAAGACGTGCAAACCACGCTCAGTGGCCCAATCATACCAAACCCAATTATGATGTTATACTTGGCCTGGACTGGATGAGAAATACCAAACCTCACATTGACTGGGATAGTGCTACCCTCACCATACAACAAGGAGAGGTACATCACCATGTTTACCCAAACCACCTTGATACATTATGAGAGACCATGTTTTTGTGAAAATTACGGAAAAAGAGGAAGAAAAAGACCACATCAAGATTGATTGGAATTTCTGCATGTAAAAGATTATCCACTTTAAAAAGGCAGAGACCTCACACAAACAAGAACCAATCTGATAACAACTAATCCTAGAATTCCCTTCAGTTTTCCAAGAAAAGTTACCAGGATTACCACCCAACCGGGGCATCCAACATGAAATCAACCTAAAAGAGAGTGTACTAAAAGAAAACCCTATCTACCTCCTAACACTATAAGAAGACAACACACTAAACGCCTATCTTGACAAAGCACTCAAAAAATGACTTATAAGACCTTCTAAATTCTCTTTTTTGGTGCCACTATCTTCTTTGTAGCAAAAAAAGCTGGAGGACTCCGCCTAATCACATACTACAGGGTGCTCAACAAGGTCACAATTAAAAAAGGTATCCCCTGCCCCTGATTGATGACTTTTTTGACGCCCTGGGGGGTCCTAATTCTTCACAAAAATTGACTTGATAGTGGGTTATCACCAAATCTGCGTTAAGCCAGAGGACATACCTAAAACAGCGTTCAGAACTAAGTGTGGATTATTTGAATGTGTTGTCATCAACTTTGGCATGAAAAATGCCCCAAGTACCTTTGTGACCTTTATTAATGAAGTTTTTAAAGAAAAAATTGGGAAAAGAGCTATCATCTACCCTGGTGATATAATCATATACAGCCTAACTATAGAACAACATTGGAAAGATGTCCAACTGGTCCTTTGCACCCTCAAAGATAACCAACTTATAGTCAAGCACTCAAAATGGGACTTCTTCTCAGTGGAACTCTTATTTTTAGGACACATTATAAGCAAGGACAGAGTGAAACCAGACCCAGAAAATATATGAGCCATAATTGACATGCCAGCAGCGCAAAATAAGAGTGAGCTTTGTACATTTCTAGGCACAATAGCCTATGTTAGGAGATTCATCCCTGACTGGGGCGCCTTTACTGCTCCCTTACCCGCAATCACAGACAAGACAACAAAAATTTTATAGACACTGTTGAGAGCAAAAAAATTTGACAACTAAAAGAATGTATGGTCACCGCCCCTATCTTACAGTATCTGAACCATTAAGGAGTATACAAGCTAGAAACAGACGCCTCTGATTACACAATATGAGGAGTACTCAGAATTCAAACTGCAGAAAAGGACTTCCTCCCTGTAACATATGAGTCAAGAAAGATGTCTGATGGTGAGCAAAGATACCCCATACACAATAAGGAATTGGCTGCCATCATACACTGCCTCATGAAATGGTGATGCTATCTGGAGGGAGCCCAGATATTCAAAGTGCCAACCAACCACAAGTCATTGGTGTTCTTTAAGACTCAACAACATTTATCTAGATGACAAGAAAAATGGATGAGCCTCATACAGAGGTACCCCATGACAATTAAATACAAGCTGTTATTAATACTGCTATTCACACTGTTTTGATTTTGCCTTTGATGGGTTATTTTGAGGACAAATCTCTCTCTTTTCTTTTGCCCCTCAAAATGAGTTGGTATCCAAACTGGGAAATACAATTGTTTGGTTTCCTGATTCTGCACAACTCACTTGCACCACTCATGCTTTTGGCAAGTGATTCTACTGGCCTGGTATTGTTTTGTGGTATTGCCAACCACTATATATTCCATTTTGTTTTCACCAATAAAAATTAAGTTCTATTCAAATTTTTGTCTTTGTGTCTTCAAGTACTTTAGCGCCTCTCTCTAGCCACAACTGGTAGAGATTATTCATTCAGGGCCACAAGGTAATTGCATAGTCTTCCCTGATATCTAACCTAAACTTAGTACAAATTCAATCCTAAGGTTAAGATTCCCTGTTGTGTGTCTGTGCTGCGCCTCAGAACACAACAAAAATGGTGCTCACTACAAGGGCTGTAAGCCCCTTGGTTACCCCTTTTGCAACCACGTTTTCAGGACCTTTGCCTCCTCCTATACAAGAGCCAACTTCACCTGAAATTACCAGTCCTCCTATTGAGAAAGACATTGCAGACCCGCCTATTGTCCCCACTGTGCTGAACCTTGGGATGGTCCCCGCCTAGTGGCCTACCCTTTGGGTACCCCCAACTTAGACCAAGTCATGGTGGTAGCCCTTGGGATAGCCCGTGATGGGGCCATCCTTTGCCTCTAATTACAGTTCATTCAAGCAGAATACTATTAATTGATTGTGGCTCTGTAATTTCTACAGCATCTCCTCTCAGTGTCTGGCTCTGCTGAGCACCTATTGCCATCCTTTGTACAACCTGCCTTAGCCCATCATCAAATGGTGTTAGGGCTCCAAGTTCAGGAGATTTCATCTCTACAAGCAGCTATCACTCATCACTGGAATCAGTTTGCTGCCTATCAACAGTGTATTCACTCCCTGGTTTCTGTGGTGTCAGAAAATCAGTGTGACTCTGTTGCTTCCCAATCTTGCTTGGTCACTTTCATTGAGCAAATGCACCAGTCCATCCCCAAATACATCAGGGAGCGTCTACATGAGTTTCACCAGTTGGAACAGCCCTGGAAAACCCAAGTAGATTCTACCTTGAACACCTATCTTACCAACTTCAAACAACTTGTACAACAGCTCAATGTGTTCAGCTCTTACTCTTTTGATCAACTACAACAAGTAGCAGACCTTGCTGCTAAAAGCGTTTGCAAACTCAGTGAAGAATTTGATCAAGAAAGAGTTGCCACTGCTGCTGCCATTACCAAGCTCCAGACTCAAGTGAATGAATTGTCTATGTCTAATCCAGATGTTCCGCCTTCTCCCCCATCTGACAATCTGATGGATAGAGAACAGAGACTATGGGATGCCATTTGAGAGCTGCAAGTGTCTACCTGCAATCAAGGTCGCCCTACTAAAGCACATCAGCCTGATCCTTGGGTGCTTGCTTTAACAACTCAAGTTGTTGAGCTACAGCAAGAGGTTGCTGCGCTATGCAAAATGATGGCAACTGCTGCTAGTCCAACCAGGGTTATTGATAAAGATGGCTGCTGCCCTGGTCTGCCAGAAGCCCCCCAAATCTAATGTGCTAGAGAGTTTATTGCTCTAGCCAATGAGTTGGACCACCTGAAGCGGGATCACTCTAGTCTTGACAGGAATGTCCAAGAGATGAGCAAACTAATTGATTCTGTAAATGACATGTTTGCCCCTTGCCTCTCAGAGGGTCTTTCTCTGACCTCCCAACTGGCCAAGCTTTCCACAGTAGTAACTGCACAGGGCCAACACCTAGATGTTACTGAGCGGCAGACCACCCTAGCTAATAATATGGGTGCCTGCACTGCTGAGACCTTGACTACTCTCAAAGAAAGTGTTTGCCAACTGTGGGACAGACATTCCCCCTCCAAATCTGAAGCATAATTCTCCCCATGCATAAATGTACTCAATAGCAACAATGGTGGTCCAACTCCAGAAGCACATTTCAAGCCTACCTTTAAACAAGTCTTTGACCCTAAAATATCTACCATTGTAGCTTTCCTAACTATCTATGAAACTGCCATGAGAAGGGCCTCTGATGAGGTTAAGAAGGAGAACATTCTAACCTGCCTGCACCTGACCTCTCAGGAGGTAGAGGTGCCTGAGTTGCCCACCATCAAGACTTGGGAAGAAATGAAGCAACTTCTGATTGACAAATTTGGTGGTGACCTTAGTTTGGAAGTGAAGAAGGATGCCTTCATGCAAATTGCTTTCAAACCTAAGGAGACTCTAGCTGAATTTTCAGATAGATTCTACATAGAAGGACAGCAACTGATAACAAGCAGATAATTTATGGCACATGAGGCTTACATGGCTTGCGCTCAAGACCTCAAGGTTAATAAGCTTCTGTTTCTCCACTTTAAGGCTCATAAGGCCCTGCTTTCCTCTATGAAGAGCATAAAAACACTATTTCAAGATATTCACCTTACCCATTCTGGAGCAGTTGTTCAGGAGAATTGTGCCACCTCTAATTCTGGTTTGACTTCCTGTGGCCCTAGCATCTTCACTATTAATTCACAGAATCCTCCTAGACGGCAAGGTTGCCATAACTGTGGCCAGATAGGTCACCATTCTTGAGTCTGCACCAATCCTTGGGTTGAAGGAGCTGATCCCAAGGAACAGGCGGGAAAAGAACAGTCAACCTAGAGGCAGAGACGCTCTTGGTTGACAATTATTCCCAGTCTCCTTTCATTCCCCCTTCCATAGCCAACTCTGACCTTCTGACACTGAGGCTCCTCCCATTCTAATGCTGTTTCACAATATCTCTGACAAATCTGACATGGACAATTCAGATGTTGAGGATCCTGACGCTTATGGGTACTCAGTTCTTGCTGTCCCTGAAACCATTGCAGTCCCTTATAAGTTACGCTCTGGTAAAGCTAAAACAACTGCCAAGCCTTTATCAAAAGCTAAAGATATTGTCTCTTGTCCATACCTCACTCAAGCTAAGAGGTCTCCTGTGCTTTTAGAGTCATCCAAAGAAGCTGCTGAAATTGCCAATGCTGTATTCAAGAATGTTTCAGTTTTGCTTTCTCTCCAGACTGTCTATAAGGAGTTTCCAGGCTTGAAATGCATGATTAAAAAATGGGAAAAAGAGCTAGCAGAAGCCCAGGACATCCTGGCTGTCCTTTTGCCCTTTGGTTGTACCATCACTTGTGTGAAAATGTCCATCCAAAAGGTGAAAATCAAGGCCGTCTTAGACACTGGATCTCCTGTTAACGTTGTATCCTTAAAGCTTGTCAAGAAGCTCAAACTCAACTAACCTTAATTATTACCATTTGTATGGTACAGCTGGGCTATCTATGACTTGCGCTATAGGGGCTTACTCTGCTCTTTCCATGTGGTTTGGCAAGCTACTCTTAGACACGCCTTCCATTGTCTTAGAGAATGAGAGTTATGATCTTCTAGTTGGTACTCAGTTCCTTGGAGATTACAATGGGATCATCAACTTAAAGGATGGCTACCTCTCTATCTTAGGGTAAAAAGTCCCTTTGATCTTTGAGGAGCCTGTCAAAGTTCCCAAAAGCTTCTCAAGATGTGTTCCTTAGAATACCCCACTGGTGTTTTCACTCTAAAATACTGTACCCATTTGTCCAACATGAAGTGTCCTCCTATGGCTTGCCCTGAGTCTGAAGGGATTCCTCTCCTGGCCACTTCCAATGTAACCATTCCCCCTGGATCTCAAGCTATCCTAGACTCCCAAATATCATATGAGCTACCTGAGTGCATGTTCCTAGAGTTATACTCTCCTCCCTTGCTGGGCCGCAAAAATCTCTATCTCTGCCCGGGAATCCTGGATGTCTCTCATAAAGACCCTGTTCAATTGCTGGTAGCCAACTTAACCGCTCTCCCCATACATGTTTGTAGAGGGAAGGTTGTTGGCTATAGCAAGTTTTTTAACGCTCCTGATGTCCTATTGCTACATCCCTTTGGTATGTTCCAGGAATTTTAATTTACCTAAAGACAAGCCCTAAGTCCTATCCTGTTCACTGTGCAAGATTTCCTGCAGCTATCCCCGGTCCAACAGAAGGAGGTGCTTGATTTTCTATATCAGTTTTCAGATATCTTTGCTAAGAATAGCACTGATTATGGTCTAGCCAAAGGTTTCATTCACCAGATTGATACTGGTGACGCTCCCCCTTCAGCGCTAAACCATATTGCTGCAGTTGCGTAGAGGACACTCAGGTGTCTAAAGAGCTCAAACAACTTTTAGACGCTGGGCTGATGGCTTCTTCCCAAAGTTCATGGGCCTCCCCCTTGCTCATACTGAAGAAGAAGGATGGTGGTCACTGTATTGTGATGGACTATTGACAATTGAACTCCTTAGCCAAAAAGGATTCCTATCCCTTGCCATGTATTGATGATGCTCTCTGCTGCCTTGGAGGCTCTAAGTTCTTCTCTGCTATGGATCTAGCATCTGGGTACTGGCAAGTGAATCTCTCTCCCAAGGATAGACAGAAGGCCGCTCTTATCACCTCTGAAGGACTATTTGAGCCTACTTGTATTCTGCAAGGACTCTGCAATGCCCTGGCTACCTTCCAACAAGCCATGGACTCCATCCTCCGTGATTTGAAGCTTTTGTGTGTCCTGGTGCACTTAGATGATGTAACAGTCTTCAGCGCTACCTTTATGGATCACCTGGCTCACCTCAAAGAAGTGTCAATAAAGATTTGAGGGGCTAGCCTTAAACTGAAACCATCAAAGTGTGCATTCTTCAAGGAACTCCTTGAGTTCTTGGGCCTAAAGGTAACCCAGACGGGGATTTGCCCAATGACCAAAAAAAGTTGAGGCCATTGAAAAAATGCTTCCACCCACCAACCTGCAAGAGGTACAAGTCTTTCTGGGAATGATGGGTTACTACAGACAGTTCATTCCTGACTTTTTGATACTAGCCAACCTTTGGTCCAACTATTATGTAGTGTCCCTTTTTGAATGGACTGCAAGTCAGCAACAGGCCTTTGAGACCCTAAAACAAAAGCTCAAAGAAGCTCCCATCTTGGTGTATCCTGACTATGATCAGATTTTTTCTATACACTTATGCTAGCAACCTGGCTATTAGAGCCATCTTGTCTCAATTAGATGATGATGGTGTGAATCAACATGTAGCTTATACTTCTCATGTCCTAAAGAAACATGAGAAGAATTACAGCGTTACAGAGAAAGAGTGCCTTGCTGTGTTGCATGCAGTCAAGAAGTTTTTTCATTACATGTATGGTATCCATTTTACAGTGGTCACTGACCATGCTTCACTTAAGTTGTTACAACAGCTTAAGGAAATAGAAAGACAAATAGCTGGATGGGCTCTCTGCCTGCAAGGTTACAACTTATCTGTACTACATTGTCCCAGGATTCAACATCAGGACGCTGATGGATTATCCAGAATGCCCATCCTTGCTCTACATCCTGCTGAAGCTGATCAACTGTATGAACTAATTGGATATCCTTTCTCTTGGGAGAGAAATACCAAAGAAGTCTGAACTTCTCTATCCTAACTATCTGAGGACACGCTCATTTTTGACAATCAGCTTTTCAAAAGTGCAAGACCAATACCTGCCTTATGTACAGCCTAGTATTTGCCTTTTGTTGGTGCTTCAAGCTCATAAAAAGACAGGACATGGAGGCATTGCCAAGAACTATGACTGGCTCCAGAAAAACTATTTCTGGGAAAACCTTTGCCTGCTGATTCCAGACGACATTGATAGTTGCCACAATTGCCAGCTCCAACAACCTTGAGCTGCCTCTCACAAGTTTGAGCTAGTCCCCCCTCAACACACATTTCACGCTGTCAGCATTGACGCTGTAGGGCCTCTTTCCCGCTCCTGCTCTGGTTGCTGATTTATCCTAATTGCTATTGATTATTTTAACAAGTGGGTAGAAGCTTGCCCTACTAAGGACATCACCGCCAAGACAACTGCTGCCTTCCTGCTTCAAGACGTTTTCTACCATCATGGCTGCCCTCAATTGTTGTTGTCTGACAATGGGACTAACTTCAACACCAAGTTGGTAACCTCTGTTGTTGAGGCCTTGGAATCTCACCGGTCTTTCTCTGCCCCCTTTAATCCTTCTACCAATGGGGCAGTTGAGCAAGCAAATTTGACTCTGGTTTCTATCATGAGGAAACTCACCTATTCTGATGCTGATAACTGTGATCTATACTTACCCGCTGCTCTCTTTGCTTATTGCCTTAGCAAACATTGTGTCATCAGGTATTTTCCCTGTTGCGCTTTTTGCATTACAGCGCCATGATTATTGAGATTATAGGGCACATGACATTTGTCAGAATACAGTCATATGTGAGGATATGAGTAGTATTGTATCAGAAGATCCAGGATTGAACAGAACCATGATTATTGCCCAGCAATGGTATCTGATTGCACAGAAGCACTTAAGGATTAGAATAAGGTTAACCAGATTAAGGATAAAATAAATATAGTTCAAAGATGATTTTATTGTAAACAATTCATTCTTCTTATACCTTCTGAAAGGGTAATCTCTGGGCTGCTAGCAATGTCTTCTAGGACATTCTAGCATGCCCCAAATTTGGGTAATTATTAATCTAGGTTTGGTGCTTATTGCACGTCAACCAATGGAATATTTTCATCTTCACCCAGCACAGGTGATCCTTGCTGGCATGGAATAATTTAGTACTTCATGATCACTTCCTACTTCTCTGGCATACTGTAAGCTTAATGCTTATTAATGTGATAAATATGGGAATTTGATATTATGGGGAATTGAACCCAGCGCCTTGACGCTTGATGTAAAAGTAAAGCAGTGCCTGCAATATTTGCCAGGTGGTGCTTGCAATAATTTTCAGTTGGTGCAGCAGCGCTTGACGTAAAAGTAGTTTGGCGCTTTGGCGCCTAATCCAATTGCTAGGCGGCGTTGTGGCGCTTTTGTATTTTTAAAGTGCCTTGGCAACAAATTATGTATCATTCAATTGCCATAGCGGCTCTGATCATTGGCTAGTTAAGGCTCAGGTCAGCAGACTAATGCTGATCTAATATGCATATAGTTTATATTACCAATTTATGTAATTTGATAGCTGCAAATCACATTTGCAAGCTCCATCATAATTAGTATCATTGTATTTTGTACTACTAATTTATGAATTTGGTTGTAACAGTCCCAATCTGTGAGCTCCGTCATAATTGGCATCATTGCTTGGTCAAAATTCCCAAAACTCCCTTTGCTATGCTGTATGGGCATGAGGCTACCACTCTGCTGCTCCTGGGGGCCCCTACTCTCCTCTGATAAGGCTTTGAACCCTGAGAACCATATCAAAGATCTAGTCAACCGCATAATTGACATACAGACCACCGTGTATACATCTGCATTTAAAACCAAAATGCTTGAGCTCTCTCCTGACAATGCAGGATGCTCTCCCTTGCCTGAGTTCAGCATTGGGGATCACATTCTCTACTATCAGAATAGAGTAGGAGGACGCGCTCACAAGTTAGAAATGTTGTGGGTTGGACCTTTGGAAGTGACATTCAAACAAGGGTCAGAGTACACAGTGAAACTCCTCTCTAGTGGTTGTCTGTTTTCCCAAGTGCATGCCAAGTTCCTCCGCAAGTACTACCCCCTAAGGCCAATCTAGAAGGGGGAAATTTTGTGAATGCCACTATTCAAACTGTTTTAATTTTGCCTTCAATGGGTTATTTCAAGGACAAATATCTCTCTTTTGCTTTTGCCCCTTGAAATTAGTCTGTATTCAAACTGGGAAATACAATTGTTTGGTTTCCTGATTCTGCACAACTCACTTGCCCCACTCATGATTGCGGCAAGTGATCCTACCGTCCTGGTATTGTTTTGTGATATTGCCAATCACTATATATCCCATTTAATTTTCACCAATAAAAATTAAGTTCTATTCACATTTTTTTCTTTGTCTCCAAGTACTTTGGCGCCTCTCTCTAGCCACAACTAGTAGAGATTATCCATTCAGGGCCACAAGGTAATTGCATAGCCTTCCCTGCCATCTAACCAAGACTTAGTATGAATCCAATTGTAAGGTTAGGATTCCCCATTGCGTTTCTGTACCACGCCTCAGAACACAACACAAGCCAGGCAAGAAAATGCTTACCACATATGCCCTGTCAAGGCTATACTGTAAACATCTCCTATGAACTGATAGAGACCCCAATAAGCCCATGTTAATAATGGGAAATCTCCAAGAGGGATTCCCACCTGGTACACCAATGGACATCCAAGAGAAAGTCCTCAAAAACATCTGTTCAAAAACATATATGGTACTCTACACCAAATACTACTAAGTGGTGATACTGTGCCATGTGTACTGCCAACACAAAAGATTGGCACAATCCTATAATATCACAGAGATCTGGGATAAACCTGTAGTAGGAACTTGTATAATATATCAAGACTTTCTACTGGTGGCCCAACATTCTGGACAACATCAAGGAAGTGCTAGACCAATGCAAAGTCTGTGAAAAGCACGCCTGCTCCAAGGCAGCCCCAAGTCAGTAATACCAGTGTCAATCACACAGCATTTCAAAGTGTGGTCACTGGAAATTGTGGGACCAATTCCTGGTAATAACAAAGGCAAAAAGTACATTATCACAGCTATCAACTATGTGACTAGGTGGCCCATAGCACAAGCCATAAAAGAACATAAAGGAAATGATGTAAGACAATTTATTTCCAAAATCATAGATAATTTTGGTAAACCTGAACTCCTAATTACAGACAAATGAACTGAACTTAAAGCCATTGGCATCAACATCTACCTTGCCAAAAACAGAATAAAGCATACCATAGCCAGCCACTATCACCCTCAAGAAAATGGAAGAGTTGAAAGACTAAATGATTCCCTCATAGAGGCCCTCTGTCAGGGATCCAATCTTGGGCGGCCAGCCCGTTGTTTTCAGGGATCACTCTGGCCGGGTTTTTTTTGCAGATAAAGCCCACCATAAGAGAGGAGCTAACTTAAAGAGGTAGGAGACAGACTTTCCCACCCAGGACCATGGGACCACGGCCGGGATTATAGTGTCCATCACCCCTGTGAGGGGTGATGTATACAATCCCAAACAGCTTTCCAGTGTGGTGGGCTGAGAGGTTGGGTGAGGAAGGAGCCATTGGCTTACAGTTCACAGGCGGTTCCATACTGAGTTTGTAGTCAGGCAGGTAGTTGGATTTTCCTCTAAACAACTTGGGTGTTGATAGATTTGGGGCCCCTGACAATTGTATCTAATGGCAGATTGAATACAAGCCAAAGAGTCTAGTTCAAGGATCTTTTCATGGGTGTAGTCCTTATACTTGGGCTTTAGAGGGTACTCAGTGAAATGAACAGGATCAACAGGAGCACCAGGAGGAAAGAAATCTGCAGGCAGAGGAGCAGGAGGGCCAGAGAATTTTGTACTAATTTAGTAGATGACAAAGATAAAATAAGGCAGTAGCTATGTAAGCCAAATCAACATAACCTTTATTTAAAAATGGTGATACAGTTGGAGCACAGAATCTATAGGTCTATATAGCATCCTGCCTCCAAAATTAGTATTTTCTAAGAGGGCTTTATCAAAATATTGGTAAATGTGGAGCTAGGTGGCCAGGACGCCCGGGTACAGAGGTGGCAAAATGGCACCTTGGCTGGGCGCTCTATCATTGGTTGGAATCCCCAAATTGGTCACTTGATTTTCTTGATTCTGGGGCTGTGGTCATAGGGCCGGGCCCAAAACCCGCAGTTTTCCCTTGGTAAGTTGAATTTGATTGGTTACCTGTGAGGGCTTCAAGTTCATGAAGTTCCTAGAGGGACTTTCTTTGCCTCCGTTGGGCAAGTCAAGAAACTCCTCCTTGGGCGCCACCACCTTCAAGCCCATGATGGTATTCTGACTTTGGGACTTAGCAGGGGCCTCAACTTTCTGGGGGCTCAGTCCCAAGAAAATGCGGGCAGGCGGCCCCTTGGTCCTTAGGGCTGGCGGCCTGCAGGGTTTCAGGGTCAGGGTTTGAATCCTGCTCCAAGGCCTGGGTTTCAAGGGGGAAATAATTGTCATTCCTGACACCCTCAGTAAGTTATCTGCCAAAAATTCAAAAGCCTGGGTCAACATGCTGCCAACAGCGCTTATGGTGTGCCAGACACAAGTTAGCCGCAATACAGGCAAAAACCTGTATGAACTTGTCTATGGGCATAAACCTGCCATTTTTAGAACTACCTCAGGTCCACAATTAACTCTGCCCAAGAAAGTGCAAGACAATAGTGATCCTGACGCACAGCGTGCCAGGAAGGACCAAGAGGACAAGGGAAAAAGAAAGAGTTGAGAGAGAAGCAATCCCACTACAACAAGAACACTTCCAAGTTGGGGACAAGATCTGGGTTGTTAACCACAACATGCACAAGTTAGATCCAGGATTACAAGAACCAGGCATTGTCATGGAGGTCAAACCAAATAACACCTACCTCATTAAAGGCATTAGCGCTTGAACAGAGCTCAAGCTTATGCATCATGTTGCCTCCACCTATGTAAAGCAAGAACAGCACAACATAATTCCCAACTTCCTGTACCCAACACAAAACTGGATCAATACCAAGACCAAATTTTCAACAACCTCAAGATAATTCACAAGGTTCCACCTTCTAGCACCCCAGGGGGGAGATGTTGCAACATATTTGATTACTCCCTCTTGGGAAACTAATTCCCCAAGTGGCTTGCCAAATGATTCCCTGGCTAATCATTAGGTCGGTGGCACCACTATCATTTGACCATCTATTACGGGGATCAAACATTTAAAGTCCTAAGAGGAATACTACTTGGACAAACCTCATGACCTAAGAGAAATAATTACTTGGATAAGCCCCATGACTACCATGACATACATGGACAGTATGTGGCTTCCCATGTACTATATAATACTCTAAACTCATGTCAA
>QTSX02004701.1:0-21287 GCA_014839935.2 Entomophthora muscae | reverse complement strand
GCAGATGGCGGCTCATAGGATGGCCCTCTTGTTCTAGGATATAATTCCAAAGTTTAGAATAGTAATTATTATGTGATGCATATTGAGGTGCTTGCAGACAGGAACTAATTAATGAGCAGTAACTGCTTGTTCAATTCATTGCTTATGATGCATGAATTTTTGATGCCAAGATATGATTTGTGTAAATTCACTGCCATCCCTGGCATTGGATTGTAAAATCTTCCCCCGCCGCACCAAAAAGGGTCCAAAAACCCCAGCCAAACCCCTTAATTCTTTAGAGGATTTGGCGCATACAGTTGACGAGAGGTTTGTGTTGGCCTGCCCTGCAGATTTGTTGCCTTTGGCAGCCCCCTCCTGGGAAGAAACACTGGTTAATTTAGACTTCCTGTTGGCTTGGTGTTGTCCACATTTAAAAATCATTAGAAGCAACCAATCAAATGTGGCCACATCAACAATCAACAACTCAAGTAAACTTCAAATACATGGGACTCCTTCCAGCCAATCAAATGGCCCCACGGAGATTGGGTTGAAACATCTCCAGTCTCCCTGGTTCTGTCCCACAAAAATTCTTCTCTGGCCAATCAGATTTGGTTCTAAAAATCATGTGATCAATTTCCCTCCTTTTAACACAGCAAGGGAACCTTCAGTCCCCTGCTTGCTCATTTTCAAAAATATTAAAGGTTTTGCTTTATTGCACTTTAAAACTTTGGTTCTTGCAGTAGGAAACCCAGTTTGGAGTTCCTTAACCCTAAAGATTGAAGTGTTAGTTGTGGTCTTTAAGCTTACCTTGTGTCAGCCGGTTTCACACCTGGCTTCCTCTCTGGAATCATATACTAGGGAGTTTTAACACTTAGTTGTTGTGTTTTTGGTTTTTGCTTTCAAAAACCAAGTTTGAAAACCAAACTTTTTATTTAATTTTCATTATAAACTCTATTGTTATTTTGAATTTTTACTTAAAAACTCTTATTTTTGATCCCGCTTTGCTTGCCGTAAACACCAAGGTGTCCGAGTCCAACTTGAAGCTGTCCAAATCTGCTCTGTTGTTCTCTTTGCCTCCTGTTCCAAGGTTACCCTGCCCAGGAATTTTCTGAAATTTTTTGCTTGAAAAACCCACCCACCTACCCCAAATTTTGAGGAGAATAATTTTATGATACTCCCAGCTGTCAAATTTGTTGTGTTTTCCCTGGCTCCTTTTCTGCTACTTCGTGGTCCACCTCCCCCAATTTGTGGGGGAAAATTTCATTGTCTGCCCGGCTTGTGGGTAAAGACCCTTCTAGTCTCTGGGACCTCCCCAGCGGTCTTCTTTTCTGGAGAGGCTGTGGTCAAGATCCTGACGTGTGATGACTTGGATTTGGACACCAAAGATCACACCTTGCTTGCCTCCAAAAGGGATGTGTCCCCCATGCCTCCTCTCACCAGCGCAGCTAAGAGCAATCCAGTACCTCTTGTGCTTCTTACGGTGTCCTCTCCCGCCCCCTCCCACACCCCCTTGGTTGCTCACCGGCCTGATGTTGATGAGGTTGAATGCCTATTTCCCTCAGCTGTCTCCCGTGTCCTCCTTGTGGTCCCCCCTTCAGGCGGCTGTCCCAGTTCTTCACTGGGCGGCATCCTGGTGGTTTGTTTTGCTGGAATGGGAGCCAAACTTAGTTAGTTTAGCCCCTGTGGGGTTCCTGTCCGCCAGTTCCCAAGTGTGTCCTGAATTGTAGCCAGGGACCGGCTGGAAGGGGTTGTCATTCTCTAGTAAGGGGAAAATGTATCTCAGAAATATGTATAGGGGTCAAAATGGGCTTTTATTCACTCCCAGAAGGAAGATCCCCTTAGAAACCTTCTGGTATACGGCCCGGGGGGGTCAAGGAAACAAGATGTATTTGCCAATAATTGGAGTCCTCCAACAACATCTTGGACTCCTTGTACTTGGTCTTGGACTCCTGCACCTAAGTCTTGGACGTCTGCCCCTTAGACTTGAGCTCCTGCTCCTCAAATGTGGACTCTGGCTCCTCGGAATCAAACTTCCACACCACACTTAGGAACCAGCTCCTTATTCTTGGTCTCCTGCTCTGTTATCTTGGGCTTCAGCTCTAATCAAGCTCCCCTGCTGGTGATCAAAAGGCTTCCAAAACCTCTTGGCATAAACTCAAGAGACCCAGAAGTGTCCTCTCAAAGACCTGGAATGACCTCCAAAAAGACCGTCAAAAGACCCCGTAACTTTCCAGCCAGCCACCTTCTTATAGTGTTCTTTTCCCAACGGTTCCGCCTTCAAAATGACTTTCTTCAGAAGCTCAAACCATTGCTGCTCACTTTTTCCTATAATAACCTAAGCTTACATACTTACTTTCTCAAAAGCTTAAAGTATTAATATACTATTTCCTTGCTTATACTTTAAGCTTTTGGCTTCCAACCAATCATTTTCATCAGAAAACCTGCTAGAACTCAACCAATGAATGCAGAGCGCAGAAATAGACCATTTCTGAAGTTTCACTGGGATCCAACTATGAAACTCATTTCCACAGCTCAAACCGTTCAAATCAACAACTCTTTGCGCACCAAAGCGTTAACCAGTCCATTATTACGGCACCATTTCCTCCTGCATTCAACCCAAACCCATTTAAATAGTAGAATACTATTTAAATTGTTCTTTTTGGACCTCTTCAACGTTTCCCCCATATATTTACAAATATAGTAAAATCCAAGGAAAACATCCCACCAAAACAACCTTGTATCCCGCTCTCATAGCAACATACCTTTGTCTATCCTAGGAACTTAATAAATAAATATCTTACCCAAACTTATATCCACATTCCTTCTTGATTTTAATACTAAACCAAGACAAACCATTCTACATCTTCTCACTTCAGCAAATCAATTTGACAAAATCTTGGCTCATTTCTCCGGACCACCAGTTCTTCACCATCATCTTCTGATCCTTCAGCCAGCTTTCTTCAACAACAGTCACTAAACTTCCACTTGGCCAACATAAGCCCCGCCTGCAAACCACCAAACATATGGATCATCACAGCCCCCTCTCTCACAATTTTTTTGTTGATACATTGATCCTGCAGTCTGCATTATTTTGTTGAAATCATTCCTAAGAGCAATTGACAGCTGGCCCACATTAATAGGTTTAATCTGTTAATAGTCAATATCCCAAAATCCTGACATAATTAGGGATGCTTTGGCTTAGCCCCGGCTAGCTTCTGGTTCAGGGCTGCTACAGCCAGAACAAAAGAATCATATATTTAAAAATTTTAAATAAATCTTTGCTAAGAGTGACTCAGAGACAGAAACTGGCTGTGGCTGCCTGGGGCTTGGCCAAAGCAGCCCTAATTGTGTCAGGATTTTGGGATATTGACTAAATAACAGATTAAATCTATTAATGTGGGCCAGCATCATGGGTTACAGTGAATTATTTAAGTGAGAATGTTGAAACAGCAGACTTGACCTGCCAGCAAGGTTCCGAGTAAGTGGGTTTATGACCCGCAACCCAATTATCCATTCACCTGAAGCCAAGTTAGGAAGACAATTCAAATTACCAAATACAATAACATGAACAGAAGCTGATCCTTCCCAGTGGGTAACTTGTTTTGGTGCTTGACTCATTAAAAGGATCAAGCCACCCCCTTCAACATCCCACAGTGTGATCAACACTATCATGTTCCTACTATCCACAATTCACAATGACTATATAATACTTATATCTCAATAAAGAATATTATCTAGCTTTTAAATATTTTTTCCTTTGTAACTCTTCTAAAACAGCACAGTTACAACATTGGTAGCACAGATAGGTTCCCCATCCCACCTTATCTTTCAAAATTCTGCCTGTTGCCCGTATTTGCTGCGGTCAACAAATTCTCAATAGAATCATGTCTGGCCTCCCTCTAGACTGGACTCCGTACACTCCTGGTACTGAAATACCAGATGGCTCCGTCCTGTACCAAAACATTGTGATCCGGCTTTCTGCCTTTAACACCCTGTCTGCACAAGGGTTCTTCCAGGCTCCCTCTGCTTTGCCTTGTGCAACTGATGAGAATACCATGTCAGCCTATGTAGCCCAAAGACTTCAAAGCGCTTCCCTGGAACCTTTTGCAGGAGCCAACGACAATAATGCCACAGCATGGATCCAGTCTTCCCAAAGCAAGCTGGCCCAGATGGAATGCCCACAACAATTTTGGATTGAAGAAATCTCCATTTGACTGACTCACAATGCTGATACCTGGTGCAACAAGTGGCATGAAAAACACGCCAAGAAGAATTGAGACACCTTCAAACAGGACTTCTTGGCAAGATTTGTGCTGAAGGATACTGCACTTATAATCATCTGCCAAGTAAAGAACTTGACCCAGACTGGCACAGTGAAGGAGCTTACCCGCACCTACAAGGAACTCTAACTATGTTCCCCATCCGACATGGCTTTTGACACTCCAGCCACTCATCTCATATACTACAATGCGCTCAAGTCACACATAATGAGACACGTGAACCTGGACCAAGTAACCAACTTTCAAAGCCTATACCACAAGGCAGAGAAAGCGGAACAAATGTCCAACGCTCTCCACAAGGCACAGACAGGAAAGAGAGAGCACCCCAAAGATTCTCACCCAGTGGGGCGTTCTAACAGACCACCCCTGGGAAAAACAACAGCAGTGCAAACCACAAACCCGCAGGTGCAAATGGGCACAGAAACGGGAACAACGGCCAATCAAACTGAACCCATTTTCATGTCACTACCACTCAAGACAGTCAAGACAAGGGAAAAGCCCAGGATGAGCGCTAGGCAAGTCAAGCTCTCCCCAGACTATTCCTGACTCTCCCAACAATGAATACCAGCCTGAGGACGTGGATCAATTCCCAATGATTCAAGTACCCCCGGAAGATCTGGTACTGTACACCATTGCCAGACACCCAAATAAACTGATGTCTTACCCTTTCCGCTTTTGCAGTTACACAGGATCAGCACTCCTGGACTCAGGCGCAGATTGAACCCTGGTCAACAGCAGCTTTGTAGATAAATTAAAGTTAGCCACTAATCCTTTGTGGATTAAAAACATGGTTTTAGCTGATGAAAACCACATTGCTGTGACATGGGAAACTGCCCCCTTCTCCGTCATGCTAGAGAACCTACATTCCACCATTCAAGGGCCCGTCATTGATTTTCCCAAGTTCAACATTGTACTGGGGTTAGACTGGCTACAAAAAAAACAATCCCCATGTGGACTGGCCAACCTCTGTACTGACCATCAAACATGAAGGTGTCAACCACCAGATCTACCCTGACTCAGTGGACCAGCTCCTGCATGACCACGTCTTTGTAAACATTACAGAGACCCTGGACAAAAAGGAGAACCTCAAGGCAATCAACTGGGACTCCTGCCAGTACAAGATTATACATTTCAAAAATCACCAGGACACTATCACACTTCATGATTGTGAAATTGTAGCTCATCACCCAGAAATCTTCAAGGAGGCTCTACCCGGGTTTTCACCAGAGAAACACATCCAACACTCCATTTAACTCAAAAGAGCGGTACCTAAGGCGCAACCCATTTATTGCCTCACCCCAAACAAGGACAACACCCTATGTGCTTACCTCAAGGAGGCATTGGAAAAAGGACTTATCCGCCCCTCACAGTCCCCCTTTGGTGCTGCCGTATTCTTTGTAGCAAAGAAAGATGGTACCCTGCGCTTAGTCACAGACTACTGAGCCCTAAACAAAGTTACTATCAAGAATTGTTACCCACTACCACTCATTGACAACCTCTTTGATGCCCTGGGTGGCGCCACAGTCTTCTCCAAGATTGACCTGACTGCAGACTATAACCAGATCCGTATCAAGGAAGAAGATATTCCCAAAACAGCCTTCTGCAATAAATACAGCTTGTACGGGTGTGTGGTACTTAACTTTGGTATGATAAACGCCCTGTCAACCTTTGTCACCTTCATGAACAAGCTGTTTGCTCCCCATATTGGCAAGCATGCCCTGGTATACCTGGACAAAGTTATTGTCTACAGCCTCTCAGTGGAACAGCATCACAAGGACCTAGAGGCAGTCTTTGCCACCCTGGCTCAGCATAAGCTGCTAGCCAAGCCCTCCAAGTGCCAGTTCTTCCGCAAGCAGCTACCCTTCTTAGGACACATAGTTTTAAAACACGGCATTAAACCTGACAGCCAGAAAATCCAGGCTATCTGCAAAATGCCACCTCCAAAGGACAAGTCAGAACTTTGCACATTCTTGGGAATGGTTGCCTATGTACGACAATTCATATCTGACTGTGGCGTCCTGAATGCACCTCTGTCTGCCATTACTGGCGCCAAATCCAAGTTTGTATGGACCTCCCTCCCCAAAAAAAATGACTTTTGCTTCATATGTCTTAAAGAGAAACTCACAACGGCACCCATCCTACAATATCCTAAAAGTGATGGAGAGTACCAAATGGAAACAGACGCCTTTGATGCATCCATTGGGGGAGTACTATGAATCAAAAACAACAGTGGTGACTTCTTACCTGTGGCCTATGAATCACGCAAGCTAAAAGATGGCAAGTGCTGATATCCCATACATGGCAAAGAGCTGTTGGCAATCATGAACTGCCTAGTCAAATGGTGTTGCTACCTAGAACAACAAGAAGAGTTCACAGCCTTAACAGACCACAAGTCCCACTTCTACTTCAAGACCCAAGCAAACCTATCCTGCCAACAAGCCCGCTGGATAGAGCTTCTGGAGTGGTTCAACATGTTCATACAATATAAGCCTGTCCTGGAGCTTGCCATGGCTGATGCGCTGTCACGCTTATACGTCAGAGCCATGAGGGGCAAGAATGGGCTCGACCCAGACTGGCCTCTCCTGGTGCTTTGTACAAAGGACAAAGGTTTCCCCCTGGGTACTACAGATATAAAAAAAGAAACTATCATCAAAAATGAACACCTATTTGACAACGTATATGGAACCCTACACCAAAAAATGTCCAACAAAACAACCATCTCATATATTTCTACTCACCAACAAGTTGATACCATCTTGCGTTACCACAGAGACCTGGGCCACACAAAAAGTTGTAACCTTTACAAATTCCTAAAACACAAGGCATGGCGGCTGACCTTATATTGAGATGTTCAGGAAGTCTTGGACTAGTGTGAAGTATGTGAAAATTTTTCAAGAAGTGAGACCCTGCCTAAATCAGTACTACCCATTTGCACACAATTACCATTCAAAGTGTGGGCCCTGGATATTGTGGGGCCTATGCCTGGGAAACATAATTACAAAAAGTACATCATTACCGCCATCAACTTTGCCACGCAATGGCCAGTGGCACAAGCAGTTAAAAAACATATGGGCAATGACATGCAACGCTTCATAGGAAAAGAAATCATCAGCAAGTTCAGAAAGCCAGAACTTCTGATAACTGACGGAGGCAAAGAATTGACCTCAGAAGATACCAATGTATACCTCACCAAGAATAGGGTCCAGCACACGGTGACAACATCTTACCACCCTCAGGCCAATGGACATGTGAAGCGGCTGAATGGTAGCCTCATGCATTCCTTGGCCAAGCTCACCACCGGGAGACCTGAGGACTGGTACAAGCAGCTACCAACTGCATTGCTTGTATGCCAGACCTGTGTGAACAGATCCACCAGCAAAAGCCCCTTTGAGCTAGTCTATGGAACACAACCTAATATCATCCAGGTGCTATCAGGACCCAAGCTGGAGATGCTGAGCAAGGTTCCCCCCTGCTTGGACCCCCAGGTCATACAGGCTAAGAGCAATCAACCAGAAAAAGAGAAAAAGCATCTACAAAAGACCTTTGTCCCCATCAAAGACAGACATGAGGTTGGCAACAAGGTCTGGGTCATGAATATTGACAAAAGTAAACTCCAGCCAGAAAAAATTGGCCCTGCCATCATCCTAAAGGTAAACAAAAATAATACTTACCTAGTGCAAGGACTTGGGAAACAAAAACAGAATAAGACTCTCCATCATGATTGCCTCAGACCTTGCAAGGCAAGACAAAAGCAACAAGAGACTGTACTACCCACCACTAAACAACAGCTAGTCCGGTATTGAACCTGGGCTCCTGACAACCTCCCTGACGAGCTGCCCTCAGAGGAGGCTGACCTTCAGTTGTGGGGATGTCAAAAAAGCAGGCTTGACCCGCCAGCAAGGCTCCGAGTAAGCAGGTTTGTGACCTGCAACCCAATTATCCATTCACCCAAAGCCAAGTTAGGAAGACAACTCAAATTACCTAATACAATAGCATGAACAGAAGCTGATCTCTTATGGTGGACACCTTGTTTTGGCGCTTGACTCATTACCAGGATCAAGCTACCCCCTTCACCATCCCACCGTGTGATCAACACAATCATGTTCCTGTTACCCATGACTCACACTAACTATATAATACTTATCTCTCAATAAAGAATATTATCCAGTTTCTAAATATTTTCCCCCTTGTAACTCTTCTAAAACAGCACAGTACAACAAGATTAAAGACAAGTAGTACAAAGTTAGAATCTACATGATAGTCTCTTCAAAAATGCTTTTCTATAAATTAAAATAGTTGGATTGGTCTTTAAAAAAGATGTTTTTTTAAAAAAGAAATAAAGTGTGACATTTATTTGAAACCTTCACTTCAATAGAAATATAATCAAATACCAGCGGTATAAGTTATGAAAGCATCTTGCTTGTTGGGACGATAGATCGTATAGCCTACTTTGCGATTAATCTTTTTGCTGTGTTTTTCTACTAAACTCTTCATCGCAGACTCATATTCCTCATTACTCGCAGAAAAGGTAACGTTGGGGTATAATTGAAGTATCTTTTTAAAAGCTACAAATCCATCTTTATCGACTCCCACATCCAAAGTGACGTGATGGATTTTAGATGCGTACTTGCTGATGCCTTTTCCAACTTCATGCCATTTCTCCAAAGGCATCTTCAACGAAACTAACTTGTCACTGCTTCGTTCTTTGACAAGGCGCTCAACCTCAGTTTTGTTCAGATCTTCAATGTTGAACTCAAATCCGTCATAAAACTTGAGTTCCTCGAGCCCATAAAGAAGGTTGACTTTTTCAAATCCTATAGTTTGTAGAAAGAAAGTCGGATCTGCAGTATAGGATGCGTCATTGGGATGAAAGTAAATTGCTCTGAATACTTTTGCCCCCGACTTCTTCTTACAGATGTTGACAGATTGTGCAGTGGTTAATGGGATGACTTCAGAAGCCATCTCATTACTCAGCAAGCTTTTTTAAAACTGTAAAAACTGAAGCTTCTACGCTGCAAAGCTTTTCTGTCTCAGAAACTTCGTCTTGTTCTGACTGTCCGTACACAAGGGCCGCGAAGATGAGGGAAACGAAGTACTTCATTTGATTTTGTATTGAATCCACCTCACAGCCCAACTTTTATACCCTTCATCACTAGCTTAATGCTGCTAATTCAAGGGCTCCTACATTTCAAATATCAAAAAGAAATATAAAATATATTAACCTAGTCATTTAAAAACTATTAATAATTTTATCATTTTTATCTAAAAAAGAGACGCAAATATATTTAAAGAAAGTATATTAGCCAAACATCAAGTTTGCGAATCAAATACGTATTTAAAAACTATATTTGATTTATGATCCATTTACTTCATATTTTTGAATTATACTTCTAAAAACCATAAAATGATGCAAAATTTCTGAAGATTTCATCACAGACATTATGCAGATGACCCATCCAGAACCATGTAAAGCTGCATCCAATCAAAGACAAAATGACGTGAATAGGCGGAAATAATTTTATCTAGTCATATGATTAATTATGATAACTCATGTTGTAATGCCGATATAAAAATATCAGGTAATTAGAGAACATTCAGCCTACGGGGGAACTGTCTTAGTCAAGTCATCAGTAAAATTAACGCCAGTCAGGTGGAACTCAAGGCAACAACAGTTAAAGAAACTAAAATTAGAATCGAAAGCAAGTTAGAGAATAAAGCGATTAATATATATAATAGTGACTCTGTCTGTCTGTAATGTCACCTCGAGTGGGTTCAAGCATTAAGGGATTCGACTGAATTGATTTTTAATTAAATTTGATTTTAAAAGTTGGAAGCCAAGCCAAAAGCTCAATTTGGCTCATCTTTACATTCAATCCCTTACATGCATCTTTGAAAGTACACAGATTGAATTCAGTGGAGTGTGGTCTAAATCATGTTGAACTGAAATATAAGCCACTCGAACTTTAATAAATTTGTAGTTGATTACTTGCATTTTAAATTAGTGGCTAACCCTATTCAACCATATCAAAGTGGCTTATCTTTCTAGATTACCCGACTCTAGAATGGGTGGATTAAAACCGGAAGAGAAGCAGCAATTGTTTTAGATTGTTTTACATGATTGGATGGTTATGCTCTGTGCTGAGGATTGAATTGATGACGAAAAGAGAGCTTGGTCAATTTAAAGCAATACAGTTTAAATTATAAATATAAATATTAGTTTAACTACAGGATGGTTGGCTTAGACATTTCGAAATTCTTATTCTTCAAGTGAAATAATAGAATATTCCAATTGGATGCATCACCTGATCCAAGTGGCTGCATATTGTTCAGAGTGACCTTGCTTGACACAGCTTCATCCTAAAAGAACATCAGTGGAGTAAACTAACTATGATAAAATTATGTTTCCATATGATGATTTTCATGAAATTTAGAGGACGTAGATCAATTTTTCAGATAATTCCGATTAAAATGGTACCAAACATGATAGCTCTAGCTGCTCTAGATGCTGAGATATATAGTTAAGTGCTGGAATCGGGTTCGTGTCATGATCAAAGGCTCGGACTCGATTTGATATTATCTAAATTTACTTTTAATACATACTAAAAAACTAAAATCAATGTATCTCAGTGAATACTAAGCCGATTTTGATGTCCAATAGCTTATTTAAAAGCTGCAGATCAGCTCTACATTTTTAAAGACATTAAAAATCAATTACTAAATTTAAAATGATTAGTTTAGCCTTACTAAACTTAATAGTGATACTATACTTATTTAGGTTTAGTTTTTATTTATACTTGGAGTATACAATTTTTATTTTAAATTTAAATAAATGTAATTTAAATTACTTTTTAACAAAGCAATTAAATAAAATTTTAATTAAACATGCAATAAGTAATACAAGCCTAAAAATACAATACAATAAAATAAATTTAATTGATTTATTAAATTCAACTTTAATTCTGTCCTTGGACGGGGCAACCACCTAGTATCTGATAAAAGATAACACTTATCAGTGAGCTTTGGATTGTGCCAGACTCCTGATAATAAAACATCGCTTTATTCTCTAACTTGCTTTCGATTCTAATTTTAGTTTCTTTAACTGTTGTTGCCTTGAGTTCCACCTGACTGGCGTTAATTTTACTGATGACTTGACTAAGACAGTTCCCCCGTAGGCTGAATGTTCTCTAATTACCTGATATTTTTATATCGGCATTACAACATGAGTTATCATAATTAATCATATGACTAGATAAAATTATTTCCGCCTATTCACGTCATTTTGTCTTTGATTGGATGCAGCTTTACATGGTTCTGGATGGGTCATCTGCATAATGTCTGTGATGAAATCTTCAGAAATTTTGCATCATTTTATGGTTTTTAGAAGTATAATTCAAAAATATGAAGTAAATGGATCATAAATCAAATATAGTTTTTAAATACGTATTTGATTCGCAAACTTGATGTTTGGCTAATATACTTTCTTTAAATATATTTGCGTCTCTTTTTTAGATAAAAATGATAAAATTATTAATAGTTTTTAAATGACTAGGTTAATATATTTTATATTTCTTTTTGATATTTGAAATGTAGGAGCCCTTGAATTAGCAGCATTAAGCTAGTGATGAAGGGTATAAAAGTTGGGCTGTGAGGTGGATTCAATACAAAATCAAATGAAGTACTTCGTTTCCCTCATCTTCGCGGCCCTTGTGTACGGACAGTCAGAACAAGACGAAGTTTCTGAGACAGAAAAGCTTTGCAGCGTAGAAGCTTCCGGTTTTTACAGTTTTAAAAAGCTTGCTGAGTAATGAGATGGCTTCTGAAGTCATCCCATTAACCACTGCACAATCTGTCAACATCTGTAAGAAGAAGTCGGGGGCAAAAAGTATTCAGAGCAATTTACTTTCATCCCAATGACGCATCCTATACTGCAGATCCGACTTTCTTTCTACAAACTATAGGATTTGAAAAAGTCAACCTTCTTTATGGGCTCGAGGAACTCAAGTTTTATGACGGATTTGAGTTCAACATTGAAGATCTGAACAAAACTGAGGTTGAGCGCCTTGTCAAAGAACGAAGCAGTGACAAGTTAGTTTCGTTGAAGATGCCTTTGGAGAAATGGCATGAAGTTGGAAAAGGCATCAGCAAGTACGCATCTAAAATCCATCACGTCACTTTGGATGTGGGAGTCGATAAAGATGGATTTGTAGCTTTTAAAAAGATACTTCAATTATACCCCAACGTTACCTTTTCTGCGAGTAATGAGGAATATGAGTCTGCGATGAAGAGTTTAGTAGAAAAACACAGCAAAAAGATTAATCGCAAAGTAGGCTATACGATCTATCGTCCCAACAAGCAAGATGCTTTCATAACTTATACCGCTGGTATTTGATTATATTTCTATTGAAGTGAAGGTTTCAAATAAATGTCACACTTTATTTCTTTTTTAAAAAACATCTTTTTTAAAGACCAATCCAACTATTTTAATTTATAGAAAAGCATTTTGAAGAGACTATCATGTAGATTCTAACTTTGTACTACTTGTCTTTAATCTTGTTGTACTGTGCTGTTTTAGAAGAGTTACAAGGGGGAAAATATTTAGAAACTGGATAATATTCTTTATTGAGAGATAAGTATTATATAGTTAGTGTGAGTCATGGGTAACAGGAACATGATTGTGTTGATCACACGGTGGGATGGTGAAGGGGGTAGCTTGATCCTGGTAATGAGTCAAGCGCCAAAACAAGGTGTCCACCATAAGAGATCAGCTTCTGTTCATGCTATTGTATTAGGTAATTTGAGTTGTCTTCCTAACTTGGCTTTGGGTGAATGGATAATTGGGTTGCAGGTCACAAACCTGCTTACTCGGAGCCTTGCTGGCGGGTCAAGCCTGCTTTTTTGACATCCCCACAACTGAAGGTCAGCCTCCTCTGAGGGCAGCTCGTCAGGGAGGTTGTCAGGAGCCCAGGTTCAATACCGGACTAGCTGTTGTTTAGTGGTGGGTAGTACAGTCTCTTGTTTGCTTTTGTCTTGCCTTGCAAGGTCTGAGGCAATCATGATGGAGAGTCTTATTCTGTTTTTGTTTCCCAAGTCCTTGCACTAGGTAAGTATTATTTTTGTTTACCTTTAGGATGATGGCAGGGCCAATTTTTTCTGGCTGGAGTTTACTTTTGTCAATATTCATGACCCAGACCTTGTTGCCAACCTCATGTCTGTCTTTGATGGGGACAAAGGTCTTTTGTAGATGCTTTTCTCTTTTTCTGGTTGATTGCTCTTAGCCTGTATGACCTGGGGGTCCAAGCAGGGGGGAACCTTGCTCAGCATCTCCAGCTTGGGTCCTGATAGCACCTGGATGATATTAGGTTGTGTTCCATAGACTAGCTCAAAGGGGCTTTTGCTGGTGGATCTGTTCACACAGGTCTGGCATACAAGCAATGCAGTTGGTAGCTGCTTGTACCAGTCCTCAGGTCTCCCGGTGGTGAGCTTGGCCAAGGAATGCATGAGGCTACCATTCAGCCGCTTCACATGTCCATTGGCCTGAGGGTGGTAAGATGTTGTCACCGTGTGCTGGACCCTATTCTTGGTGAGGTATACATTGGTATCTTCTGAGGTCAATTCTTTGCCTCCGTCAGTTATCAGAAGTTCTGGCTTTCTGAACTTGCTGATGATTTCTTTTTCCTATGAAGCGTTGCATGTCATTGCCCATATGTTTTTTAACTGCTTGTGCCACTGGCCATTGCGTGGCAAAGTTGATGGCGGTAATGATGTACTTTTTGTAATTATGTTTCCCAGGCATAGGCCCCACAATATCCAGGGCCCACACTTTGAATGGTAATTGTGTGCAAATGGGTAGTACTGATTTAGGCAGGGTCTCACTTCTTGAAAAATTTTCACATACTTCACACTAGTCCAAGACTTCCTGAACATCTCAATATAAGGTCAGCCGCCATGCCTTGTGTTTTAGGGAATTTGTAAAGGTTACAACTTTTTGTGTGGCCCAGGTCTCTGTGGTAACGCAAGATGGTATCAACTTGTTGGTGAGTAGAAATATATGAGATGGTTGTTTTGTTGGACATTTTTTGGTGTAGGGTTCCATATACGTTGTCAAATAGGTGTTCATTTTTGATGATAGTTTCTTTTTTTTATATCTGTAGTACCCAGGGGGAAACCTTTGTCCTTTGTACAAAGCACCAGGAGAGGCCAGTCTGGGTCGAGCCCATTCTTGCCCCTCATGGCTCTGACGTATAAGCGTGACAGCGCATCAGCCATGGCAAGCTCCAGGACAGGCTTATATTGTATGAACATGTTGAACCACTCCAGAAGCTCTATCCAGCGGGCTTGTTGGCAGGATAGGTTTGCTTGGGTCTTGAAGTAGAAGTGGGACTTGTGGTCTGTTAAGGCTGTGAACTCTTCTTGTTGTTCTAGGTAGCAACACCATTTGACTAGGCAGTTCATGATTGCCAACAGCTCTTTGCCATGTATGGGATATCAGCACTTGCCATCTTTTAGCTTGCATGATTCATAGGCCACAGGTAAGAAGTCACCACTGTTGTTTTTGATTCATAGTACTCCCCCAATGGATGCATCAAAGGCGTCTGTTTCCATTTGGTACTCTCCATCACTTTTAGGATATTGTAGGATGGGTGCCGTTGTGAGTTTCTCTTTAAGACATATGAAGCAAAAGTCATTTTTTTTTGGGGAGGGAGGTCCATACAAACTTGGATTTGGCGCCAGTAATGGCAGACAGAGGTGCATTCAGGACGCCACAGTCAGATATGAATTGTCGTACATAGGCAACCATTCCCAAGAATGTGCAAAGTTCTGACTTGTCCTTTGGAGGTGGCATTTTGCAGATAGCCTGGATTTTCTGGCTGTCAGGTTTAATGCCGTGTTTTAAAACTATGTGTCCTAAGAAGGGTAGCTGCTTGCGGAAGAACTGGCACTTGGAGGGCTTGGCTAGCAGCTTATGCTGAGCCAGGGTGGCAAAGACTGCCTCTAGGTCCTTGTGATGCTGTTCCACTGAGAGGCTGTAGACAATAACTTTGTCCAGGTATACCAGGGCATGCTTGCCAATATGGGGAGCAAACAGCTTGTTCATGAAGGTGACAAAGGTTGACAGGGCGTTTATCATACCAAAGTTAAGTACCACACACCCGTACAAGCTGTATTTATTGCAGAAGGCTGTTTTGGGAATATCTTCTTCCTTGATACGGATCTGGTTATAGTCTGCAGTCAGGTCAATCTTGGAGAAGACTGTGGCGCCACCCAGGGCATCAAAGAGGTTGTCAATGAGTGGTAGTGGGTAACAATTCTTGATAGTAACTTTGTTTAGGGCTCAGTAGTCTGTGACTAAGCGCAGGGTACCATCTTTCTTTGCTACAAAGAATACGGCAGCACCAAAGGGGGACTGTGAGGGGGCGGATAAGTCCTTTTTCCAATGCCTCCTTGAGGTAAGCACATAGGGTGTTGTCCTTGTTTGGGGTGAGGCAATAAATGGGTTGCGCCTTAGGTACCGCTCTTTTGAGTTAAATGGAGTGTTGGATGTGTTTCTCTGGTGAAAACCCGGGTAGAGCCTCCTTGAAGATTTCTGGGTGATGAGCTACAATTTCACAATCATGAAGTGTGATAGTGTCCTGGTGATTTTTGAAATGTATAATCTTGTACTGGCAGGAGTCCCAGTTGATTGCCTTGAGGTTCTCCTTTTTGTCCAGGGTCTCTGTAATGTTTACAAAGACGTGGTCATGCAGGAGCTGGTCCACTGAGTCAGGGTAGATCTGGTGGTTGACACCTTCATGTTTGATGGTCAGTACAGAGGTTGGCCAGTCCACATGGGGATTGTTTTTTTTGTAGCCAGTCTAACCCCAGTACAATGTTGAACTTGGGAAAATCAATGACGGGCCCTTGAATGGTGGAATGTGGGTTCTCTAGCATGACGGAGAAGGGGGCAGTTTCCCATGTCACAGCAATGTGGTTTTCATCAGCTAAAACCATGTTTTTAATCCACAAAGGATTAGTGGCTAACTTTAATTTATCTACAAAGCTGCTGTTGACCAGGGTTCAATCTGCGCCTGAGTCCAGGAGTGCTGATCCTGTGTAACTGCAAAAGCGGAAAGGGTAAGACATCAGTTTATTTGGGTGTCTGGCAATGGTGTACAGTACCAGATCTTCCGGGGGGTACTTGAATCATTGGGAATTGATCCACGTCCTCAGGCTGGTATTCATTGTTGGGAGAGTCAGGAATAGTCTGGGGAGAGCTTGACTTGCCTAGCGCTCATCCTGGGCTTTTCCCTTGTCTTGACTGTCTTGAGTGGTAGTGACATGAAAATGGGTTCAGTTTGATTGGCCGTTGTTCCCGTTTCTGTGCCCATTTGCACCTGCGGGTTTGTGGTTTGCACTGCTGTTGTTTTTCCCAGGGGGTGGTCTGTTAGAACGCCCCACTGGGTGAGAATCTTTGGGGTGCTCTCTCTTTCCTGTCTGTGCCTTGTGGAGAGCGTTGGACATTTGTTCCGCTTTCTCTGCCTTGTGGTATAGGCTTTGAAAGTTGGTTACTTGGTCCAGGTTCACGTGTCTCATTATGTGTGACTTGAGCGCATTGTAGTATATGAGATGAGTGGCTGGAGTGTCAAAAGCCATGTCGGATGGGGAACATAGTTAGAGTTCCTTGTAGGTGCGGGTAAGCTCCTTCACTGTGCCAGTCTGGGTCAAGTTCTTTACTTGGCAGATGATTATAAGTGCAGTATCCTTCAGCACAAATCTTGCCAAGAAGTCCTGTTTGAAGGTGTCTCAATTCTTCTTGGCGTGTTTTTCATGCCACTTGTTGCACCAGGTATCAGCATTGTGAGTCAGTCAAATGGAGATTTCTTCAATCCAAAATTGTTGTGGGCATTCCATCTGGGCCAGCTTGCTTTGGGAAGACTGGATCCATGCTGTGGCATTATTGTCGTTGGCTCCTGCAAAAGGTTCCAGGGAAGCGCTTTGAAGTCTTTGGGCTACATAGGCTGACATGGTATTCTCATCAGTTGCACAAGGCAAAGCAGAGGGAGCCTGGAAGAACCCTTGTGCAGACAGGGTGTTAAAGGCAGAAAGCCGGATCACAATGTTTTGGTACAGGACGGAGCCATCTGGTATTTCAGTACCAGGAGTGTACGGAGTCCAGTCTAGAGGGAGGCCAGACATGATTCTATTGAGAATTTGTTGACCGCAGCAAATACGGGCAACAGGCAGAATTTTGAAAGATAAGGTGGGATGGGGAACCTATCTGTGCTACCAATGTTGTAACTGTGCTGTTTTAGAAGAGTTACAAAGGAAAAAATATTTAAAAGCTAGATAATATTCTTTATTGAGATATAAGTATTATATAGTCATTGTGAATGTGGATAGTAGGAACATGATAGTGTTGATCACACTGTGGGATGTTGAAGGGGGTGGCTTGATCCTTTTAATGAGTCAAGCACCAAAACAAGTTTACCCACTGGGAAGGATCAGCTTCTGTTCATGTTATTGTATTTGGTAATTTGAATTGTCTTCCTAACTTGGCTTCAGGTGAATGGATAATTGGGTTGCGGGTCATAAACCCACTTACTCTGGAACCTTGCTGGCAGGTCAAGTCTGCTGTTTCAACATTCTCACTTAAATAATTCACTGTAACCCATGATGCTGGCCCACATTAATAGATTTAATCTGTTATTTAGTCAATATCCCAAAATCCTGACACAATTAGGGCTGCTTTGGCCAAGCCCCAGGCAGCCACAGCCAGTTTCTGTCTCTGAGTCACTCTTAGCAAAGATTTATTTAAAATTTTTAAATATATGATTCTTTTGTTCTGGCTGTAGCAGCCCTGAACCAGAAGCTAGCCGGGGCTAAGCCAAAGCATCCCTAATTATGTCAGGATTTTGGGATATTGACTATTAACAGATTAAACCTATTAATGTGGGCCAGCTGTCAATTGCTCTTAGGAATGATTTCAACAAAATAATGCAGACTGCAGGATCAATGTATCAACAAAAAAATTGTGAGAGAGGGGGCTGTGATGATCCATATGTTTGGTGGTTTGCAGGCGGGGCTTATGTTGGCCAAGTGGAAGTTTAGTGACTGTTGTTGAAGAAAGCTGGCTGAAGGATCAGAAGATGATGGTGAAGAACTGGTGGTCCGGAGAAATGAGCCAAGATTTTGTCAAATTGATTTGCTGAAGTGAGAAGATGTAGAATGGTTTGTCTTGGTTTAGTATTAAAATCAAGAAGGAATGTGGATATAAGTTTGGGTAAGATATTTATTTATTAAGTTCCTAGGATAGACAAAGGTATGTTGCTATGAGAGCGGGATACAAGGTTGTTTTGGTGGGATGTTTTCCTTGGATTTTACTATATTTGTAAATATATGGGGGAAACGTTGAAGAGGTCCAAAAAGAACAATTTAAATAGTATTCTACTATTTAAATGGGTTTGGGTTGAATGCAGGAGGAAATGGTGCCGTAATAATGGACTGGTTAACGCTTTGGTGCGCAAAGAGTTGTTGATTTGAACGGTTTGAGCTGTGGAAATGAGTTTCATAGTTGGATCCCAGTGAAACTTCAGAAATGGTCTATTTCTGCGCTCTGCATTCATTGGTTGAGTTCTAGCAGGTTTTCTGATGAAAATGATTGGTTGGAAGCCAAAAGCTTAAAGTATAAGCAAGGAAATAGTATATTAATACTTTAAGCTTTTGAGAAAGTAAGTATGTAAGCTTAGGTTATTATAGGAAAAAGTGAGCAGCAATGGTTTGAGCTTCTGAAGAAAGTCATTTTGAAGGCGGAACCGTTGGGAAAGAACACTATAAGAAGGTGGCTGGCTGGAAAGTTACGGGGTCTTTTGACGGTCTTTTTGGAGGTCATTCCAGGTCTTTGAGAGGACACTTCTGGGTCTCTTGAGTTTATGCCAAGAGGTTTTGGAAGCCTTTTGATCACCAGCAGGAGCTTGATTAGAGCTGAAGCCCAAGATAACAGAGCAGGAGACCAAGAATAAGGAGCTGGTTCCTAAGTGTGGTGTGGAAGTTTGATTCCGAGGAGCCAGAGTCCACATTTGAGGAGCAGGAGCTCAAGTCTAAGGGGCAGACGTCCAAGACTTAGGTGCAGGAGTCCAAGACCAAGTACAAGGAGTCCAAGATGTTGTTGGAGGACTCCAATTATTGGCAAATACATCTTGTTTCCTTGACCCCCGGGCCGTATACCAGAAGGTTTCTAAGGGGATCTTCCTTCTGGGAGTGAATAAAAGCCCATTTTGACCCCTATACATATTTCTGAGATACATTTTTCCCCTTACTAGAGAATGACAACCCCCTTCCAGCCGGTCCCTGGCTACAATTCAGGACACACTTGGGAACTGGCGGACAGGAACCCCACAGGGGCTAAACTAACTAAGTTTGGCTCCCATTCCAGCAAAACAAACCACCAGGATGCCGCCCAGTGAAGAACTGGGACAGCCGCCTGAAGGGGGACCACAAGGAGGACACGGGAGACAGCTGAGGGAAATAGGCATTCAACCTCATCAACATCAGGCCGGTGAGCAACCAAGGGGTGTGGGAGGGGGCGGGAGAGGACACCGTAAGAAGCACAAGAGGTACTGGATTGCTCTTAGCTGCGCTGGTGAGAGGAGGCATGGGGGACACATCCCTTTGGAGGCAAGCAAGGTGTGATCTTTGGTGTCCAAATCCAAGTCATCACACGTCAGGATCTTGACCACAGCCTCTCCAGAAAAGAGAAGACCGCTGGGGAGGTCCCAGAGACTAGAAGGGTCTTTACCCACAAGCCGGGCAGACAATGAAATTTTCCCCCCACAAATTGGGGGAGGTGGACCACAGAAGTAGCAGAAAAGGAGCCAGGGAAAACACAACAAATTTGACAGCTGGGAGTATCATAAAATTATTCTCCTCAAAATTTGGGGTAGGTGGGTGGGTTTTTCAAGCAAAAAATTTCAGAAAATTCCTGGGCAGGGTAACCTTGGAACAGGAGGCAAAGAGAGCAACAGAGCAGATTTGGACAGCTTCAAGTTGGACTCGGACACCTTGGTGTTTACGGCAAGCAAAGCGGGATCAAAAATAAGAGTTTTTAAGTAAAAATTCAAAATAACAATAGAGTTTATAATGAAAATTAAATAAAAAGTTTGGTTTCAAACTTGGTTTTGAAAGCAAAAACCAAAAACACAACAACTAAGTGTTAAAACTCTAGTATATGATTCCAGAGAGGAAGCCAGGTGTGAAACCGGCTGACACAAGGTAAGCTTAAAGACCACAACTAACACTTCAATCTTTAGGGTTAAGGAACTCCAAACTGGGTTTCCTACTGCAAGAACCAAAGTTTTAAAGTGCAATAAAGCAAAACCTTTAATATTTTTGAAAATAGACAAGCAGGGGACTGAAGGTTCCCTTGCTGTGTTAAAAGGAGGAAATTGATCACATGATTTTTAGAACCAAATCTGATTGGCCAGAGAAGAATTTTTGTGGGACAGAACCAGGGAGACTGGAATGTTTCAACCCAATCTCCACGGGGCCATTTGATTGGCTGGAAGGAGTCCCATGTATTTGAAGTTTACTTGAGTTGTTGATTGTTGATGTGGCCACATTTGATTGGTTGCTTCTAATGATTTTTAAATGTGGACAACACCAAGCCAACAGGAAGTCTAAATTAACCAGTGTTTCTTCCCAGGAGGGGGCTGCCAAAGGCAACAAATCTGCAGGGCAGGCCACCACAAACCTCTCGTCAACTGTATGCGCCAAATCCTCTAAAGAATTGGGGGGTTTGGCTGGGTTTTTGGACCCTTTTTGGTGCGGCGGGGAAGATTTTGCAATCCAATGCCAGGGATGGCAGTGAATTTACACAAATCATATCTTGGCATCAAAAATTCATGCATCATAAGTAATGAATTGAACAAGCAGTTACTGCTCATTAGGTGGTTCCTGTCTGCAAGCACCTCAATCTGCATCTATATAATAATTACTATTCTAAACTTTGAATTATATCCTAGAACAAGAGGGCCATCATATGAGCCGCCATCTGCA
>QTSX02004700.1:0-21455 GCA_014839935.2 Entomophthora muscae | reverse complement strand
TAGTTTAAGACAGCAGTAGCTACAGCATCTAATAGTTGATTCTGGGATCCTAAGGTCAAGTTGGTGGTGAACTAGGGAGGGTTGGATGAACTGGTTGATTAACACGTCAATTGTATCCATGGATTCCATCAGTGCAGGGGGGAGACTAAAGTCCAAGAGGAAGGAGTAAAGGTATTCATAAGCATACCCAGGACAGAGGCCAGGGAATAGAGTGCATCATCACCAGTGCCAGAGTGGAGAAGGGAGCAGGCAGCAGCACAGGCTTGCTCATAGTTGAGAGAGAAAGCTGGAAGGGGGGGCCCACACAGGCCTGGGGGACAGAACCAGTACCATGGGAGTTGAGAGGGCATTGGTGATGTCTTCTTTTAGAGGAGAATTAGAAACCTTGGGTTGCTTGAGGTACTTCTGAAACAAAGGGAGAAGGTCCAGAGAATGCATATGGGAACAGGGTAACTAAGGGGCTTGTAGCGCCTGTAGTGAGCACCATTTTGTTGTGTTTGGCTCCTGGGGACAACATCCAGGAGGATACGGCAGGAAATCTTTATAATAAAAGATTTGGGGTTTAAAGCTAGCCTTGGGTTAGCCTTCAGGGAAAAATTAAGGGCACATACCTTAATTTCCTGGAATTCAAGATGTGAAATTCCTTTTGGCAAAAAAGAAAGGAAAAAGCTTGAAGAATTATTAAAGCCAACACTAATGTGGATAAACTTGTCTTTATTAGGAGAAATGATTCTACTTAACTAGTAGACAAGGGTTGATGATCACTCATTAGGTAGACAGAGTGGCAGAAGGGGTCACATTGGGATGAGGTCATACCAGGATCAGTCACAGACAGGTATGATAATCCAGAATGGGTGGATATTAAACCAGATCCATTTTTGGAAGGCAAGGAATTTCCAAAATCAAAAGCAAAACCAACTAAATACTTTGCACATATCAATTTTTGAAGGCCATATCGAAATGGCATTAATGGCACAATTTATGACAAAATAACAGCCAACTCAACATTCTTAGATTAGTTGTAGAGCTCAAATAGAGAAGCTCTGTTATGTAAAATAAGATAATAGTCCTGCTGTGTTCCCCCAGTTGCTGCTCAGCTACTCCAACCTTATCCTTAGAACCCTTGAGCACCAAAGATAGAAAGCTTGAGCATTTTCAGGCCATCTCAGTAGCACTGTCAACCATTTTATGAGCCTTCCTCAATAAACTATTACACTTCTTATTTTTCAGTTTTATCATTTTTTTACTTTTATTTAGCATTTGGTACAAATATTTGCTTATTTTAAAGTATAATGACATAGCTATAATAGACAAAAATAGTTGTTTTTGTATAGATTTTGACTTTTGCCTTTTACGCAGCCTTGTTGCTTCTAATTGACCCCCTTTTTTATTGCAGATTTAAAATTCTGAGGCCTTTGTAAGACTATAAATGGGGTTCAAATTTTATTTTTGGATCTTTCTTGTTTTTTTGGAGTTCAAAAAAACTAAAATTTTAAAACCTGTTTTTCATAGTTGCAATGCCGTAAATCAAAATGTTGTTCTTACTATAAAATTGAGATAACCAAACTTTGAGATGCCATATTTTGATATAGAGTTTTTTGAGATGCAGTTTACAAAATGGAATTCCCAACCAGAATGGTTGGAAGGTTGGTTCTTAGCTGCTAGTTAGGTTATATAGAATATTAGGAATCCCTTGGATGTTGGTTGTTCTAACAAAGGATCACTTGTAATAGACTGCACAAGCAGAACCTTCTGGTCGTATTGTGGAAGAACCCATCCATGTGGCAAGAACCCAATGTCAAATGCTGATATTTGCTTTCAGTGATATCAGTTACCCTAACCCGTTTAGGGGGATATGTTTTGGTATGATGGGAACCATGTGCTGGTGAGTGAATATCAGGGCCATCAAACCTGCCACTATGGACCTGAAGGATCCTATAGTCTGTGTGATGATCCACATGTAAATGGTTTTGCATGCAAGGGTTGATTTGGCTTCAAATAAAGACAATATGCTGGATTTTGACAATGTGGTGTTGGTTGATTGCAGGTAGAGGCCTAGTAGGGAATGTTGGCTACTAGGGAAGGTAAGGCCTAGCTAGTAGGTGAAAAGACTACTTAAGAGGTAGATTTTGGTCTCCACCCAGCAGAAGATATTGGCTGCTGTGGGCTAGAGGTCTTCACCCAGCAGGGAACTGTGGATGCTTGGGGTGAAGAATGAGATAGCTCAGCAGGGAGCTTTAGTCTGCTTGGGGTGGGGAGTGATCCAGCCTGATTGGTAGTGTTTGCTACTCAGGCTGGAGGATGTTTAGACCCTGGCAGGTAACATGGGCTGCCAGGGTAGAAGTGTATGCCAGCATGGTAGGGGGCACCTACCAGGGCTGTAAGTTTTGGACCTCTGGCGGGTAGCGCGGGCTATTAGGGAGGGGAAGAGCTCTGAGGGCTCTATGTACCCTGATATGCTTACAGGAGGTCTGTGAGCAAGCATCCTATCTAAAGGACTGGTAGGGTGTCCTCGGTTATGCCCCTATGGGAGCTTTGGGGAGACCCAAAGTGGGCATTGGAGGTCATGGATATTCTCAGGGGTGCCACCAGAGCGGCTTTACTTGGGAAAGCAAGCTGCAGAACTTGGTGATAATCAGGCCTCTGGGAAGTGAAGCTGATTACTTTGCGACTGAAAGCCCAGATTTAATCACCTGGGTGAGTAAAAACAATGCATAGACATTGACCTATGGTTGAATGGCCTAAGTGGATTGCCACTTACAAGGGCCCAGTCAAACACCAGTTCAATGTAGACTCATCCCTGGGTCTACATGTTCTGGTAAAAGGGACTGAGTTAAATAACCAAGGTGGTTCACGGAGTCAGCAGAGTAGACTAGTAAGAAGGACTGTTTGATCACAGTGAAGACTAGTTGAGGGACTGTTGGTTCATATTGAAGTTTGGAACCAAAAAGAATTCTTTGTGCAGGTGGAATCAAGGTGGTTCCTAGTGAGGATAGGTTGAAGGGCTCAAAGGTCATGATGCAGTAGTAGCTGGTCATGATAAAGAAGTAGTTGGAGGACTAGTGATGAAGACTGGAATGAGCTGAAAGGAGCTGTTTGGAGAGCTAAGATGAACTAAATGCTGGGTAAGCTGATAATCTGAGAGATGTGGACCAGAAGATATGAGTGCAGGACTAGAAGATGATTTGGAAGGACTGGTCAGACTGGAAATGGAAGCTAAAAGGCTGATTTTGGTGTCTTAGAAGAGGAAGTGTTAGGAAAAGAAGCAGTTAAATAAGAACTTAATGCTGCCAAAATTTTAGTATAGGAAAATAATCAATTATCCTATTATATTAAAAAAGAAAATTAAGAGAGAGAAGAATAAAGTAGAGTATTTAAACTGTAAATTTATTGGGTTGTAATTGAGTGAAAAAGGAGCCAGAAAGAGGCCAAAAACAGGATGGAGAAACTGTGAAGGCAAAAGAGCAAATTTTGCCAAGAACAACTAGGAGAAGCAAAAGGGCAAGCAAAGGGCAATTTGGAGTTGCAAAACGTTGAAGGAAACATAGAGAAAGAAACGTTTTAAAATCAATGGTTTGAAATTCCCCTATGTAAAACATAGGCAAAAGTGCTCAAGATTTTCCAGAGAAACATGACAGGAATCACGGCAAACCTGTTTGAAACACAGAGCAGTTGTTTACCCAGAGAAAGAAAGTCTCGGGTTTGAACCATAGTCAAGAGCAAGTCATTTGGGTAAACTGTTTGGCAAAACAGTTGAATCAAGGCGTATGATTGGCTGCAAGACAGAGTCTATTTGATCAGTGTTTTGAGGGCTTTAACTTGATAGTTAAAGCCTAAAAATAGGGAGCAGAAGCATAAAATTTAGGGCTTTTATTGTCTGAAGTAAGTTTTAAGTTTAATATATTATAGAAAGAGGAAAACTGGATAGTTTAAGCTTTTGAAAACAAGATTTCTAAGTGAGATTTTGGTCTGAAACAAGGAGCTATAAGAAGGGGAGCTATCTGAGACTCTTCAAGGACTGGGTCAAGTGGATTACAAAAGCCACAAGAACTACAGAAGGAGTTAGAGACCAAGCAAAGGAAGCCTGAGCTGGAACAGACCGCAGGATCCCAAGATACAGGTGCAGGAGCCCAAGACCAAGTACAAGGAGTTCAAGAGATTGTTGGAGGACTCCAAGTATTGGCAAACCCCATATTGTTTTCCATACCCAGGCAATATATCAGAAGGTTTCCAAGAGGATCTTCCTTCTGGCCGTGAATAAAAGCCTATTATGACCCCTGCCCAAATTTTCCTGTGATAAAAATAAAAGCCCTATGAGTAAACTACCCCATATCTTTTACCCTAGCTAAGGAGAGGAGGATACCTATTGCCAAGGTTGTAGGAGATTTACCTCCAGTAAGTCTGCCCAGGAGGAGTGGGAAAAAGCAACTAGGCATCTTGAAATGACAGATAGAGGAAGGGAGTTTATAGGAACTGAATTTACTAGGCTGTTACAGGATTGATATTGGCTCACAGAAGGGCTAGCACCCGCTGAAGTACAAATATATGATGGAGATGTCCGCCTAGTAATTGGGAAGGTACTGGAAGAGTTTGCACTTATGCAGACCAAGTACAAGCTTCTGGTTAACCACTCACCACTGCTGGGGAATGACAACTCCTCCAAGACAGTCCCTGGCTATGACCCAGGACACACTTTGGGGACTGGTGACCAGGAACCCCACAGTCTGGCTTGCATAACACTCATTGTTGGGGATGGGTACCAAGGTGGCATGCTTTAAAGCTTCTCAGCAGCCAGTGCAAGGGTCTGATCCAGCCAAACCCCTGAAGAATACTTCTGAAGGATAAAAATAATGACATGCATAAGTATCTGCCCATCTACAGGGGGCTTATAAACTCTAAACAGTCACATCTTCATCCAAGTCACCCCTCCTACCTGTAAGCTCTAAGGAGAGATAAAAAACACTTGGATTCCAAGCATCTCAATGCCTCTGGACAGCTTCCCCAAAGCTTAGATCTCAAGCCCACTGAAGCTTCTTGAAGTGCTACCAAATATAATCTTCCAATTCCCTCCAAGCGCCCACCCTGGATCCCAAGATTAGAACAACAGACGCTCCAAACCTGGCTCCTGAGGGGATCCCTAAGTACCCATCCAGCAGGCTGGGATACCCAGGTCAAAATCAGCCATCAAATCAAGATAACTGGCTTTGGATACCCTAAACAAGCGGTGGTAGCCAAGATGGCTATATAATGCACCCTCCCTCTCAGCCAGGAGTTAGCCAAGAGTACACATCAGATAACCTTGTATCCAAAGCTGGGGTGGGAAGTTATCCCCAGATAGCCCTACAATTGGTCCATGCATTGAACCCCCACCTGCTGATAGGAAGAGGAGCACATTGGTCAAATTTACCACAGTGGCCACCAAAGAAGAGACTAAGGATGGTTACCCTGCTGCAGAAGAACCTTTGTCAGCCCAGTACAGGAAGAAATCAGGTATGTAACAGTCCAAGCTGGGGGTGAGGTGGTCTGGAATATGACTGTTGTTATTGGGATAAAGTTTGAACATCAATAACCCAGAGGTTGGTCATGATGCCATACAGTATGGCATGGGTGTTATAAGATGAGGTAGGGGGCAAATATTAAGTAGCTGGCCTGGGAGGGCTTATATCTGCTCTGCTGGGGTACTGTGGCCTTATATGAAGTTTGGCTGGCCTGGCTGGCTTAAACCTTTAAAATGTGGTGTCTGCTGTGCTAATGATCCAAGAGATTGTTTGGCACTGTTCCTTACACCTGGGATTAAAGCTTCAAAGTTTGATATTGGGTCTGATGTTTAACGTCAAGGGAAACTGTTTAAGCTGAAAAGGTCAACCAGCATACAATATCAGTAAAAGAATATTTTTTGGGTGCTGTCAACATGGAGGATTTACATTCTGAAAGCTTCCAAGATATGAGGGTGTTGGAGCTATGGGAGGTGGGTAAGATATGATTTAAGGCCTATCATAGGGTGAGCAGCAGGCCCTCATCTATTATGAGATGGGGTAGAAGCTGGCTCAGTTGCTAGGGATGCTGCATCCAGCTGGTATCCATATGCCTTATGTGGGATTTAACCTCATTTTTTAACAGCAATGAGCTTGTCTCTCCTGCCTTGTTGTAAGGGCGCAAAGTTTTGTAAGAAGGAAGAGGATTTGATTCCCTTCCTGTTGATAAAGCAAATGATCTTTATTTCACTTGGTCCAGGGGCTATTAATCCTCCCCTCTGACCAATTTTTTTAGGTGATCTAGTCCCTATTTAAACATTTCACTCAGCATACTCATATTAAGCTCTTATTACCACTTTTATACCTGTAGCTTTTTCTGTGGCTTTACTAGTTACTGTCTATAGTTAACTTTTAATGTAATCTAATCATATAACCTTAATAAACCCCCCTTTCTTCCCTAAAGACTGACTACTTACTTAGTGAAAATTTGACTCCAACAAGGGATCCTCTGCCATGCCCTTTACCCAGGCTTAGATTGGCACCCAAAGTTAACCCAACCAATATAGGGCCCACTCATATTTTCATAAATGGGCTGGAAGATTTTGGTCAAGTATTGGTAAGATTTCCAATCCAAATGATAGGGGAAATTATTATCCTTATCTAATACAGTAACATCTATACAGTAGCCTTCATAGCTATGATGCTAAGCAAAAGACTTGTCTTTAAGAAAGAACTGGGATTTGAATAAAGATGACTCAGATTTAAACAGAATCAGCTCAGATAAAAGCAGAATGAAGTAAACCCAAATCTATTGTTGATGTGTATACATCAATTGGGGTTAGTCTTGTTTTCTCCTGAGTCAATTGTGCTTACATCTGAGCTGTTTTTGTTTAAATGCTGGCTGTTTTTGCTTAGCTCCATAGCTTTAAAGCTACTGTACCACCTTTGTATGATACCAATACTCATTGACTGGGATATGAATACTTTTGCATTCCATCTTAACTCAAGTGGGATTGATGTCACTGGGGTATAAATGGATCCATATAGGTTTAATCATTATATCAATCAACCAATAAATCAATCCAATACCTGTGATCTTTATATCTATCCACAATCAGTGGCATGAAATTTGCTTCTAGCCTCCAATACATGCTTTATTTGATGATGTAACTAATCTAGGTGCCACTCCTCCAAGTTTGGCTCACCCCTTAGCAATAACACACCTATTACATATAAGACAAGGCACAGAAAAGCTTCAAGCTTCTTGAACAAAGCAATGCAGCTCTTACAGGCACCCCCTTTCCAAGTATAATCCTAACATTAAAGAAAAATCTAGCCACTGTGTCTTGAATATGGGAACCAAACAACACTTTAAAAATCCCCCACATCAACCCAAAAGAGCACATAATTCAAAATACTGTTGTAACTGTGCTGTTTTAGCAGAGTTACAAGGGGGAAATATTTAGAAACTAGATAATATTATTTATTGAGAGATTATGCTTATATAGCTATTGTGAATCATGGATAACAGGAGCATAATGGTGTTGATCACACGGTTGGATGGTGAAGGGGGTGACCTGATCCTGGTAATGAGTCAAGCGCCAAAAAAAGGTATCTGCCTTAAGGGATCATAATTTGTTCAAGTTGTTAGATTAGGAAATTTGAGTTGACTTCCTAGTTTGGCTTCAAGCAACTGGATGATTGAATTGGAGGTCACAAACCTTCTTACTCTGAACCTTGCTGGTGGGTTGAGCCTGCTGTTTTGACACCCCCCTCAACTGAAGGTCAGCCTCCTCTGGGAGCAGGTTGTCAGTGAGGCTGTTGGGATCCCATGCGCCTGACTGTACTAACTGTTGTTTGGTGGCAGGTAGGACAGTCTCACACTGTTTTTGCCTTGCTTTACAGAGTCTTAGGCGGTTGTGATGGAGAAGCTTGTCTTGTCTGTGTTTTCAAAGTCCTTGCACAAGGTAAGTGTTGTTTTTGTTTACCTTACAGATAATGGCAGGGCCTACTTTTTCTGGCTGTAATTTACTCTTATTGGTATCATTACCTAGACTTTTTTACCAGCCTCATGTCTGTTTTGGATGAAAATGAAGGTATTCTGTAAGTGTTTTTCTTCTATTTTTAATTGGTTGCTATTGGCCTGTGTTACTAGAGGTTCCAAACGGGGTGGCACTTTGCTGGGCATTTCCAGCTTGGGTCCTGATAGCACTTGGATGATATTGGGCTGTGTGCCATAGACGAGCTCAAAGGGGCTTTACCTGGTGGATCTGTTCATGCAAGTCTGGCATATAAGTAAAGCAGTCAGTAGCTGCTTATACCAGTCCTCAGGTCTTCTGGCAGTGAGCTTGGCTAGGGCCTGAACTAGGCTGCCATTTAGCTGCTCCATTTGTCCATTGGCCTGAGGATGATAAGGTCTGTCACTTTGTGCTGGGCCCCATTCCTGGTGAGGTATACATTGGTATCTTCAGAGGTCATTTCCTTGCCTCTGTCAGTTATCAGGAGCTCTGGCTTTCTAAACTTACTGATGATTTTCCCCTATGAGCTGCCGCACGTCATTGTCTGTGTGAGTTCTCACTGCTTGTGCCACTGGCCAACAAGTGGCAAAGTTGATAGCAGTGATGATGTGATTTCTTTTTTGTGCTTTCTTGGCATGGCTCCCACAATATCTAGAGCCCACACTTTGAAGGGTAGCTGTAAAAAAGAGGCAGTAAAGACTTAGGTGGGGTGTTGCTTTTTGAAAAATTTTTCACATACTTCACATTGGTCTAGGACTTCCTGGAAATCCTGGTATAGGGTTGGTCACCATGCCTTGTGTTTATCTGGTGGTAACCCTGGTAGAGCCTCCTTGAAGATTTCAGGATGGCAGGCTACAATGTTGTAATTCTGAGAAGTAGTGGAATCCTAGTGTCCTTTAAGTGTATGATATTGTACTGGCAGGAATCCCAGTCAGTTGCCTTAAGGTTTTCCTTTTTGTCCAGGGTTTTGGTAATGAGTACAAAGACGTAGTTGCGCAGAAGCTGATCCACTGAGTCAGGATAGATCTGGTGGTTTAAGCCTTCACACTTGATGGGCAATACCAAAGTTGCCCAGTCTACATGGGGGTTATTCCTTTGCAACCAGTCCAGCTCCAGCACAATATTAAATTTTGAGAAATCAATAACTGGGCCCTAGATGGTGGAGTAAAGGTTCTCTAGCATGATGGAGAAGGGGACAGCTTCCCTTGTCACAGCAATGTGATGTTTGTTGGCTATTACCACATTTTTAATACACAAAGGATTAGTGGTCAGATTAAACTTGTCTACAAAGCTGCTGTTGACTAGGGTTTGGTCTGCACCTGTGTACAGGAGTGCTGAGCCTGTTTAAATGCAAGAGTGAGAATCTATAGGACATCAAATTATTGGGATTTTTGGCAATGGTGTAAAGTACTGGGTCTCCTGAAGGGACCTGGATCATTGGGCACTGATACACGTCCTTGGACTGGTACTCATTGTTGGGAAGGCAGAAGTTAGACAGGGAGAGCTTGGCTTGCTTAATGCTCTCTTCTGGGCTTTTCCCTTGTTGTGATTGTCTTGTTTGGCAGTGATACAGAAGTAGAGTACAATTTGAAAGTCCATTGTTCCTTTTTACATGCCCATTCAAAACTGTGAGTTTGTGGGTTGAGTTGTTGTTGTTGTTCCCAGGAGGTGGGTGATTGAAGAGTTTAGTTGTGTGAGAATCCTTGGGTTTCTCTCTTTTCTCAGTTTATGCCTTGTGAAAGCATTGGATGTTTGTTCCGTTTTCTCTGCCTCACAATATAGACTCTGAAAATTGGTCAACTGGTCCAGGTTTATGTGTCTCATTATGTACAATTTGAGTGTGTTGTAGTATATGAGATGGGTAGTTGGGGTTCCAAAGGCCATATCTGAGGGGGCACATAGTCAAAGCTCTTGATATGCTAAGGTGGGCCCCTTCCCCATGCCTTTCTGGGTGAGATTCTTTACTTGTGCATATATATAGGTGTGGTATCCTTCAGCACAAACCTTTCCAGGAAGTCCTGTTTGAAGATGTCCTAATCTTTCTTGGTTTGGTCCTCATACCACTTGTTTCACCAGGTGCCAGTGTAATGTCTTAACCAAATGGAGATCTCCACAATCCAGAACTGTTGTGGGCATTTCATTTGTGTCAACTTGCTCTGGAAAGATTGAATTCTATGTTGTGGTGTTGTTGTCATTGGCTCTAGCATAAGGTTCTAAGGCGGCGCTTCAAAGTCTTTGGGCTACATAGGCTGGCATAATGATTTCATCAGTTGAGCAAGGAGTAATTAATGTTCTTGGAATAACCCCTGTGCCAACAGGGCGTTGAAGGCAGGAAGTGGGATTACCATGTTCTGGTAGAGTATGAAGCTGTTGGGTATTTTGGCACCAGGTGTGTACAGTGCCCAATCCAGCAGGAAGCCTGACATGATTCTATCAAGGATTTGTTGACTGCAGCAAGTACAGACAAAATGTAGAATTTTGCAGGTATAAGGTAGGATGGAAAACCTACCTGTGCTACTAATTTTGTAACTGTGCTGTTTTAGCAGAGTTACAATGGGAAAATATTTAAAACTAGATAACATTCTTTATTGAGAGATAATGATTATATAGTTATTTTGAATCATGTATAACAGTAACATGATAGTGTTGATTACACAGTGGGATGATGAAGGGATGACCTGATCCAGGTAATGAGTCAAGAGCCAAAACAAGGTATAACTTTAAGGGATCATCATTTGTTAATGTTGTTGGATCTGAGGGGGGGGGGGCCCACCCGCCCTCGCCTCCCCTGTCCCCCCCCACACCCCGTCCTTCAATTGGTGTTGTGTTGGCGCGGGCACAGAGTCACAACAAGAAATCCTAACTTTAGGATTGGATTTGTACTAAGTCGGGGTTAGAATGGCAGGGAAAGACTATGGAATTTACCTTGTGACACTGATTGAATAATATCTGGTAGACTGTGGCAAGAGAGGCGCCAAAGACGTCGGAGACATTAAAGACAACAAAATGTGGATTGAACTTAAATCTTTATTGGTAGAAGTGATAATGGAATATATACTAGTGTAGATTTATCACAAAACAGGTAGACAGGTGACAGTAGGGATCACATTGCCTAAAAGCATGAGTGGGGCAAGTGAGCTGCTATGGTAATCAAGAATGGGTGAACAATTGAAGTAGATCCCTATTTGCGGAGGCAAGGACTTATTTTGAAGGGTAATAGCAAAACAATCATATTTATCCTTGAACATAACCCTATCAAAGGAAAAATTGAGACATGGTGAATGGTGGCCATTCACAACATTCCCCTCTCTAGATTGGCCTTAAGGAGGTGGTACTTGCGGAGGAACTTGGCATGCATGTAGGCAAAAGGTTGACCAGCTGGAGGAGGATATTTTCACAGTATACTCTGATCCACGCTTGTTATAGGTGACTTCACAAGGGCCCAATCCACAAAGAGTTTAGTTTATGAGCGCGTCCTCCTACTACTATGCTGATAGTAAAGGACGTAGGTCACCCAATGTTGGACTCAAGCAGAGAAGATCCTTTGGAATTGTTAGAGGGAAGAGCTCAAGGTTCTTGGCCTTTATATGGGGACATAGAGTAAGCAGTGGCCTGGATGTCAATGATTTGGTTGACTCAAGATCTTTGATATGAGCTTGTCGGGGTTAGCAGCCTTATCAGAGGTCATAACGGGGCCCCAAGATGAAGAAGGTAGTGGCTTCATACCTATATAACATGGCAAAGGTGGAATCTCCAGTCACACGGTGTCTGTCTGAGTCTATACACAAAGAGAGCAGATGGAGGAAACATAGATCCAGTTACCAGTATCAGAGAGGATGAGTTTTCTCATGATAGACACAAGGGAGTTGAGTTTGCTTGCTCAGCAGTCCCATTGGTGGACAGGATTGTACAGGGTGCAGAGAAGAATTGGTGAGACCCCATAGTCTTCAACAACAGACGTTATAAGCTAGGAATTAAAGTTAATCCCATTGTCGAAAAGCAGCACTTGAGGGCAGTCATGACAGAAGAAGACATCTTGCAACAGAAAGGAGCAGTGGTCTTGGCAGTTATTTCTTTTGTAGCTCTGGCTTCTAACCCATTTGCTAAAATGGTCAATAGCTAATTAGGATAAACCAACACCTGACCTAGAACAGGAGAGAGGCCCTAACAGCATCAATGCTGACAGTGTGGAAGGCGTGCTTAGGTGGGGATGAGCTTGAACTTGATGTGTGTGATGGTTGAGGTTGTTGGAGCTGGCAAGAATGGCAGGACTAAAAGGACATCTGGAATTAGCAGGCAAATGATTTCTTAGTAGTAGTTCTTACAGGAGCCAGGTCATAGGTCTTTGCAATGCCTCCATGTCCCGTCTCCTTGTGGGCTTGGAGAACGCAGCAATACGCAATGACTAGGCCGACATAGGGCAAATAGTGGTCTTGTACTTTCTTGAAAAGATGATTGTCTACAAATCACTGTGTCCTTGGATAGAACTTGGAGGGGCAGATAAATTCTTCTGGTTGAGTGGTCCACAAAGAAGGGTAACCAATTAGTGTGTACAACCTGTCAGCCTCAGCAGGATGTATGGCAAGGGTGGGTATTCTGGACAATACCATCAGCGTTCTGGTGTTGAGCCCCAGGGCACATGTACTACTGTGAAGTCATAGCCTTGCTGGCATAAGAGCCCAACTGGCTAGTCGTCCTTCTGGTTTCCTTTAAGTTGCTGCAACCATTTGATAAAAGATTGATGATCAGTGACCACAGTAAAGTGAGTACCTGTAAGTGTAGTGGCTGGAACTTCTTGACATCATTCAAGCCAGCCAGACACTTTCTATGGTGAACTGTAGTTCTTCTCATGCTTGTTCAGGACATAAGTGGTATAGGACACAGGGTCAATCTACGCCCTCATTGTCAAGTTGAGCCAAGATGGCTCCAATAGCTACGTCACTAGCATCAGTGTACAAGATGAACTCCTTATTGTAATCAGGGTAGACTAGGATGGGGGCCTCCTTGAGCTTGGCCTTAAGCGCCTCAAAGGCCTGTTGCTGGCTGTCGGTCCATTCAAAGGGTACATTGCAGAGGAGCTGGACCAAGGGTTTGACTCAGTGTCAGCAAAGTTGGTGATGAAATGTCAATAGTCTTCCATCATGACTAAGAGATACTTCGACCTCACGTAGGTTGGTGAGGGAGCAGCATATTGTTAATGGCCTCCAGCCTTATCAGTCATTGGGCGGATCCCAGTCTGGGTTGACCTCATGGCCTAAGAATTCAAGGTGTTCCTTGAAGAAGGAACACCTGAAGGGTTTAAGCTTTAGACCATCCTCCTCAAATCTTGATAAAGACAGCTTTTGGGGCGAGTCCAAATGGTCTGTAAAGGTAGCAGCTGAAGACCATTGATATCATTGAGGTATAAAAGGACACAGGAGAGCTTTAAATCTCAGAGGATGGAGTCCATGGCTTGTTGGAAGTGTAGCTGGAGCATTGCAGAGTCCTTGAGGCATTTGAGTAGGTCTTATAGAGACCTTTGGAGGTGATGAGATCAGATTTCTATCTCAGTCCTCTGGGGAGAGATCACACTTGCCAGTACCCTGATGCCAAAGTCCATAGCAGAAAAAAATTCCAAGTGTCCCAATTGTCTAAGGACGTCATCAATCCTGGGCAAAGGGTAAAATTCCTTATTTGTGAGAGATTTCAATCAGCAATAGTCCATCACAATACAATTTCATTAATCTTTCTTCTTTAGTATGAGCAAGGGGGAGGCCCAAGGGCTCTGCAAGGGAGCTAAGAGTGCAGCATCTAATAGTTGTTTAAGTTCCTTGGAAACCTGGGCATCCTCTATGCTACTGCAGCAATAAGTCTTTGCATAAAAAGGTGGTGCATCACCTGTATCAATCTGGTGAATGACCCCTTTTGCTAGACCATAACCATTGGGCCCAGAAGCAAAGATGTTGTTGAACTTATTAAGAAGTTCTAGTACATCTTTCTGCTGGATGGGCAATAACTGCAGGAAATCAGCAGTTATAAACAGAGAGAGCACTTAAGGGTCCTCTTCTGGCAAGTTGAAAATTGCTGAATGTTCCAGAAGGATAGTAAGAAGCCACTTTCTCTTCTCCCAAAATGTGTCCATGTCATACAAATTGGCCTCTGAAAACCTGTATGGGTAAAGCAGAAAGGTTGGTTAGCAGCAGTTGTACAGGCTCTTTATGAGTTTGATCCAAACTTCCAGGGAATAACCAAGGCTCTTTGTGGCTTAGAGAGTCAGGAGGGTACAGCTTTAAGAATGATTTCTCAGGTAGCTCATAAGATATCTGGGAGTCAATGATCACTTGGGAGCTGGGGTGATGGCAACAACCGCAGGAGCAAGCAGAGGCACACCTTCCTCTGCAGGACAGGAAGGAGGAGGGGAACACATATTGGACAAGTGAGTTCTGTACTTGAGCAAGAAGACAACCGTGGGTTACTTAAGCACACAACTTTTAAAGTGTTTGCTGGGAGACTCAGAGGTTCCCTAAACATTAAAGGAGTCTTTGTATCCTAAGAGCAATAGATACCCATCTCAAAGATCTACAATCACATTGTATTCTTGGAGGAATTACATACTAACCAGAAGGTCATAGCTTTTTTTCTCTAGGACAACAGTGGGGGAAGCAATAAGAAGCTTCCCAAACCTCATGGGCAGGGCAGAGTAGGAACCAATAGCTTGCGTCTGTGCCATGCCAGCAGTACCATATGGCTGGGTGTAATAGAGATTGGGAGCCAGTATAAGTTTCTTCATTAATTTGGAGGATAAAAAGTTGACTGGGGAACCTGTGTCTAGAATTGCCTTGATTTTAACCTTTTGGGTTAACACTTCTACAAGAAATTATCTTTCCCAAAAGGGGGTAAGACAGCCAGAACGTCTTGTGCTGCTTCCATATATTTCTCCCATTTTCTAACATGCATCTTAAGGTAAGAATTTCCTTATACAAAGTCTGCAACAGGAGGGATACGGTCACATTCTGGAAGAGAGCTTCTGCTAGCTCAAGGGCTTCTTCTGAGGAGTCTACTAGAACAGGGGTCAATGAGCTTGAGACAGGTAAGGGCAAGTCACCATGGCCTTGGCTTCATCCAAATTTTGACAAGTTGTAGTTGTGGTCTTTCTAGTTCAGAGTTTGTAGGGGACTGACACAGTTTCTCAGGCAGCCAAAACAGAGTAGCCCTAACTATAAGATTCATTGTAGTCAGAATCTTCAGGCTCAGAGTTGCTTGAAAGATTGTGAAATAGGTGAAGGATAGTTGGGCCAGACAAAGGGGGAGATTTCTTGTCAGAGAGAGGACCAGGAGGAGACAGGGGAGATTGGTCAGCAGAGAGCGTCTCTGCCTCTAAGCTGACCTCTCTTTTCCTGCCTGTTCCTTTGGGTTATAACCCTCTACTCAAGGTTTGGTGCAGGTATGCAAGTGATGTTTGAATTTGACCACAATTGTGACATCCTTGTCTCTTGGGCTGTTCACCTGAACCAAGAGTCATGATGTGCAGGGTATGCAAGGTAGTCCCAGCATTTCTAGCCTTATTCTCATGGACCACAGTACCTTCATGGGTCAAATGCATGTCTTTCAGGAGGGATTCAATGCTCTTCATGGAACTAAGAGATTCCCTGTGAGCCTTCAAGTGTAGGAACAAGAGCTGATTCACCCTCAATGCATTAAAGCATGCTGTGTATGCTTCCCGGGGGGTCAACTGACAGCTGGTAATAAGTCATTGTCCTTTGATATAGAAGCAGTCAGAAAACTCAGCCAGAGTTTCCTTGGGTTTAAAAGCAAAATGAATGAAAGCATCTTTCTTGACTTCCAAGCTGAGATCTCCGCCAAATTCCTCAATTAAGAGGCCCTTCATGACCTCCCAAGTGATAATAGAAGGGAGTTTAGGGGCAACAACTTCTTGAAAAGTAGGATGCAGACAGGTAAGAATATGTTCTTTCTTAATTTTTTTAGTAGCCCTACACATTGCAGTCCTGTAGATTGCCAGAAAAGCAATGGTAGGGGTCTTAGGGCCAAATATTTGTTTGAAAGAGAGTTTATAATTGGTATCAATGGACAAAAAGGTAGATTGGCTGTTATCACCCTGATTGAGAACATTAATGCGGTGATTGCCCTCAAACTCATATTCTACAGCTGGTTGTCTAGCCCAGATGAGTCAAAGGCTCTACTCCAAGGTGTCTAGAGTAGAGCTGTGTTGCCTGCTAATATCCCTGACAGTAGTGGCAACAGTTCCAAGTTCATCAACTTTTATCTGTTGTACTGCCAAATTGCCCAAAATCCCATCTACACAAGTGGCTAGGGTGGTAGCCTGAGCTGTCAAAGGGGTCACCTGCTCATTAATTGCTTCTGTCAAGTCAGTGAGGTTCTGCACTTCATGTTTCAGAGCGTTCTGCCTATCTGCAACATCATTTTTTACCTCTGCCAAGTGGTCCAAAGCAAGAGCACAGTTGACACAAGGTTGACCTTCCAAACCAGGGCAGCACCCATGGTCTGTATAGACAGGGGTATCAAGGACCTCTGCCTCTCCTTCACCACCTGATTCAGAGGATGAATCATCTGGATCAGAAAGGCGTTGTTGCAAATACTCAATCTTGACCCTCAGTGTAGTTACTTGTTCTGTCAAAGAAGCAATGCAAGGGTCAGGAATAGGCTCGGTTGGAGGAGGATTCTGAACAGAAGATTTGTGTTGAGTAGTGGCCTTGAGCTTGGCTATGGCCTCCTATACCTTGGCCTCAAAGGCATATGGGACCTCAACAGAAGGAGCAGGGGTAGTCACTCTAATTGAGGCCTCCCTGTCATTAACATAGTTTTGCACTTGATACAGAGTGTTGCCTAGTGCAGCTTTATTAAACCCATATTGTTGGTGTAGATGTTGACCCCACTTGTTAACGTGGTCCCCAACCAATTTGAGTTGAGAATTGACATGTTCTTGAAATTGGTTGAGCTTTTTAACCAAGGTCTTAAAATCCTGACAGCATTTCAAGAGAGTTATTTCTATTTGTCCTTGCCATGTAGCTGGGTGTTCATCTAGCTTGCATATTCAGTCTTTGATGTACCCTGGGAGCAAGGAGCAAAGTGAGTTCAACAGCAAGGTTAAGTATTTCTGGGATGCCAATAAGTCATGTTGGTTGTCAGAAATACAGGCAACAAGCTATGAGTCCACTCCTGATAGGCCATGTTCTGTTCATGGTTATTAGAGACAGCAGTAACCACAGCAGTCAGGAGTTGATTCTGAGATCCTAAAGCCAAATGAGTGATGAACCAAAGCAGGCTGGATGAATTGGTTGACCAATACACTAATAGTCTCAATGGGCTTCATTAGAGTGGGAGGTAGACCAAAGTCAAGCAGGAAAGAGTGCAGATCTGTGGAGGCATAGCCAGGCCAGAGATCAGGAATCATATGCATGGCTACTGTACCAGTATGGAGGTGTCAGGGATTCACTCATTGGGAAGTCTTTCTCCAATTGAATGGAGTAGAGCTCCCAAGTTGAATTTGATCAGAGTGGAACCTACTGGAATCCCTATCATTAACATGTGTAGAAGGTGATCAAATAGGCGGAACCTTCCCAAGAAGGGAGTGAAGTGGATGAAAAGATAATAGACTATGGTGTACCCAAAGACCAACCAGGGGGCCTTGGGGTGGATGATAGGTGGTAATCAAGCTGTTTCAATGTAAGGGGCATGTCTTTGACACGGACAAAATTGATACCAAATTGAGTCTTCAGATTTGTCAGTAGGAGTTGGTTCAGGGTTTTCAAAGTTAACATTTGCTTGCCCATAACTGATTAACACACAAAAAGTCCATATAAGGAAGATGAACTTCATGCTGTTGGGGAAGAACCTTTAGAATCTACTAATCAAGTGTTTAGAATTAAAAATATAGATTTATTGGTTGATAGAAATAAAAGAAATTGTTGGGGCACTTAGCTCAAGAGAAAATGTTCAGTTTAAATACTGAGATAATTTGGGGGATGGATCATAGAGTTTACCAGGCCAACCTGCAAGTGTGGGGTAGAAGTATTGCCTTGCAGGCCTACAGCAAGCTGCAGGCTGCAATTCAAGAAGAGGCAGGTTGGAATATTGCATTTCAGTATTGTACCTCACTTAGGTTGGGGATGGTATCTGGAGCTGGATGTGCAGTATTGCAGTGGCTTGGGTAGTTCTATAGGTTTGATTGGCCTTCTAGGTCCCTGAAAGTCTGGTTTGGACCGTTTATACATTTAATTTGTGATTGATTGGCTGTACTATGGTTTTTGGAGCCAAAATTTAATGCTGAATTGTTACGGTTGTTGCAATGGTTTTTGAAGCCTTAATTTTCAGTTTTAAAGTGGAATTTTTATATTGTTCAGGTTTTTTACGCTTGTTTTTGCTTTTGTAATTGTTTTTGCTTAAAACACATTCATTTATTGATTTCAAATGTGTTTTTGGCTCAATTAAATTAATAGTTCTGTTAACCAACTTAGTTTTTGAATCTGCATTTAACAATGCATTTTTCAGGTTTTGAGGTTTCTCCAGACTCCTTATGTTTGTTTTTGCATTTGTGTAAGGTATGGAATTTCTTACAGGAGGAGGGAGTGCAAGGCAGCACAAGCTTGTTCATGGTTCAAGGAGAAAGCTGGGAGAGGGGCCCAAGCAGGCCTGGGAGACAACACCATAGCCATAGGAGTTGAGGGGGTATTGATGATATCTTCTTCTAGAGGAGGACTAGAAAATTTAGGAGATTTGGGTACTTCTGTAACAATAGGAGAAGGACCAGAGAAGGCACAGGGGAACAGAGTAACCAAGGGGCTTGCAGCTCTGTAGTGAGCATAATTTTGTTGTGGTTGGCTCCTGGGGACAAGACCCAGGAGAAAACAGCAGGAAATCTTTATAACAAAAGATTTGAGGTTTGAAGCTAGCCTTGGGTTAGTCTTCAGGGCAAAATTAAGGAATTTACCTTAATTTACTGGAATACAAGATGAGGAATTCCTTTTGGCAAAAAGGAAAGGAAAAGGCTTGAAAAATATTAAAGCCAACACAAATGTGGATAAACTTGTCTTTATTAGGAGAAATAATTCTATTTAAATAGTAGACAAGGGTCAATGATCACTCATTAGGTAGACAGAGTGGCAGATGGGGTCATATTGGGTTAAAGTCATACCAGAATTATTTAAAGGCTTTTATGGCAATCCAGAATGGGTAGACATTGATATCAACCCATTTATGGGAGGTAAGAAATATCCAAAGTCAAAAGCAAAACCAACCAAATTTTTGCACATATCATTATTTGAAGGTCATATCAAAACAGCATTAATGGTGCAATTTCCAACATTGGTAAAATCACTGTTTGGGAAACCAAAAATGAGAATTTCACCAACTTTAAAAATAGGCCAGACTGCTGACCAAATGAGAAATACCTCAAATTCAGAACCAATGGACAAATTCATGCCAATGCAGATTAAATACTAGCCAAACTTCTTCAACTGTCAAATGCAAACCCAGAAAGGGAATTCCAGATACACCCAAGCCACTTTGTTTCTCAGTCCAATCCTTTCAAATTTCCCTGCCTTAAAGGCTATTATTTATATAATAAAGCTTCATTCTTCAATGATAGATTGTGCTATTAATAAAGTGAATTGCCCCTTAATAATATCAAATACACAAACTAAAAGGCTTCAGAATAGAAGCCCTTGATACCAAGCTTTGTTGCCTCTTCCAAGGAGCAGAAGATGAACCACCAATTTTTTCTGCTGTAATTACATCATGCCTAGGTATTAGGGACTATCAAACCATCCTTTACCCTTTGGTTGTACACCAGAATCTACAGAATAGTACTAATATGAGAAGACATCACAACTCAACTCCTCAAGTTTGAAATCTTGGCCTCATTTGGCTTTCCACCACTCTACCACGCCCATAGTAGTCTATAAAATAACCTACTATATACTAATGTAGTTTGCCAGTAACTTCAGTTGATTTAACGTCCACACCAAGGTGCTTTGTTGGGTTTTGACAGTATACCCTATTATCACCACTTTTGATAGGATTATAAGCAACAAACTTGATCCCCTGATTAGCTAAAGTGCTCATATATATGATGGGTTGTTACACCCTGAGCCTAGTACCATTTGTTGAAGTGCAATTACCTTGGCATTTAAAAGATAAAAATAAATATTATGGTCCAACTAACTTTAGATAGTTGCAACTGTACTGTTAACCATCTGACCAGTACCCAATCCCAACAAAGATTATCCTGGTTCAAATTCAGTCTATGCCCTACTTGGACTGTTGTTCTCTAAAAACTTCTTTTGAGTAGCTTTAGGCCCCGCTAATAAGGGGAATACACAAATCCAAGCTTTTTAATAAGCTGTGGTGGTTGAAACTGATCAGCTGGAGACCAGTGGGAAGGACTAACAGGACCTGCAAAAAAACTTAGCATAGGTTTTTTACCAGCTAGAGAGGCCTGTAACCATATGGGTTATATAATGGAATGAGGAATATACTATCTCATATGGTATAGAGGAAGAGAAATTATAAGAGAGCCAAGGGCAGGAAGAAATAACTGAAAAGAAAGCACCTTTATACCTGAAGTTATACTGGAAAGAAGAGTCATTTTTACTGTAACCAGAGGTATATTTCACAGCCATAAGCAGCTTTTAGGGAATCCATGGGGGTTGATGATATAATCCCCTCTACTCAAGTTTAAGGGTTCTGCAGTTTAACTTGGCTGTGGAAAGAGTGAGGGGTAATAGGTGATGTATACAAGGTGCTCATGACCTGAATGTAGATAAATAAAATATGATGATAATTGCAGATAAGTGACAAGGGATTGGTAAAAGAACAGAAGAAAGAGACAGAACAGAGAAAATTTGAAAAATAATATGTAAAAAGAAAACTAAGTTGGTTTAATTTTCTTCAATAATAGTGTGCTAAACCTATTATGTGAGAATTTTTAAAAATAACTTCTCAAAGGAAATCCAGTAAAATAGTGGGTGAAAAGATCCTTACTTGATTAGAGTTTCAGAGCCAATAAAAGAAATAAGCCAGTTCTGGTTTTGGGAAATTATCTGGGATGGAAAAGAGTGAATGGCCCTGATGCCATGATATTTTTAATTTTAAGATTACAAGAACTATTAGAAGATCTGGGGGAATTCCCTGTGGGAAAACACCCTTCCTCACTTTAATTCTAGAGAAAGAGTGTGAAAGGGCAGCCTGGGGCTTTACATGGCTGTCTGGGCATAAATTTCAGCACCCATATTTTTCTGTTTTTATTGAAGTTTTTAGAGTACAAAAAAATCATCTGCACTTCCCTAACTATCTGGGAATAAGGAAGCTGAGCTTCCAGACCTTGGGCCAGTGAGAAAAGATCAATTCTCTCCACCTGAATTTTAGGTGGCAATTAGCATAAAATATTTGTTGTAACTGTGCTGTTTTAGCAGAGTTACACGGGGAAAATATTTAGAAGATATAT
>QTSX02004699.1:0-21556 GCA_014839935.2 Entomophthora muscae | reverse complement strand
CCTGCCAAGCCATCTATTGGAGAAGCTTCCAATATTACTAGCAGGCTTAATTGATCTGAGAAGCCTTGTAGAAGTAGAGGGATTCAGATCACTTATTACAAGAACAACCAGGAATACTAGCAGACTCCAATTATGACTGGTTCCTGATTGGCTAGGAGTTATTCCTGGAATACTCTGGCAAACCGCCAGTCAGGCATGGCCTTCCCCCAAGGATCAAAAGAATGTATTCACTGCACTAGCAAACCGTCAGTGCCACTAAGAATTCCCAAGAAAGGTTACCCAAGAACAATATGTTATGCTGTAAAAATAGAGTCAGCAGTTAGCGCTGCCACCACTGGCACGCTAATAGATTATGCTTTACTCTTATTACAACAAGTACCCAATGCAGGGTACTATGATATGGAATCTCATGCCATTGCATGGATGCCTGACTTGGGGGTTGATGCTGGCGGTCTGGGGACAGAAAGACTGACCAAGCTAAGGACTAGAAGTGCCAGATGATCTTATCCTGGTTAGAGAGCGCAAGCTCTATAAAAGCCCTTCCCATTGGACTAATGGAAGACATACATAATACCAATATCCTACTGTAGAACCTTTTCACAGAAGAAGATATCTCGAGTTTGAAGACCATTGTCAGTACTCAGTAGAACCAGTAAGCTGCCCTTGTATAGAGAAGCCGCTTGGAAGTCGCCTCACTTGGACAGTGCTAGCTGTTGCCTTCCCAAAAGGAAATACCAAGACAATCGACAAGTGCAACGCTTGCTGCCATGCAAGCCAACTATCAACACAATGCTAAGTGATTACTCAAATACTCAATAAAGAGAATTGTAATCAGACCTCTACCTAGGTCCTTGGGGTGTTAATTCTCCAAGAGGGAGTAATCAAAGATGTTGCAACACTAAATGTGTTCAATTTATTATAACCAACTCATTATTATACCCTACCTAATTATATATTACTACTTTAATACAAAAAATAAAATAAATTAAAATATAAGAAGTTTTATTTAGCAAACGCATAAAGCAAGGGAGCTATTTGGGTGAATTATACCCCAAAATATTGTTTTCTGAAAGAGCCACTAATTCAGACCACGTAATCTTCTGTATGTGGTGGATTATTCAAGAGCCAATTGCAAGTTGGGTGGCTCTCATCACCCCAGTTTTGGCCAAGCGCTTTATAAAGGGAAAGATGGTGAGGGAATTTATGAGTAATTGCTTTTTGGGAAGTAAGTAGTACACATATATTGATGCTAACGCAAAACTATCATACATGACGTGCTCCACAGCCTTGTAGCCCTGTGGAGTCTTTTACTTCTCTAAAGTTAAATGGCAGATGTCCATCTGAAGAGGGACATCTTGTTTCTTGATGTTTGTTTTTAAGATGCAGTAAAGCAGGATCCCCAGATACACCACAATGTGTAGTTATTGCAATGTGTATAATTCCAAAAATAAGCAATTTTTCATAAGTTGATATTAATCTATTGATGTATGATGTATTGCTAAATTTGAACACTGTCCCCTCTGGTGTACTGCTTGAATCTGCCCCCAGGCTTCAGCAAACAAAATTAATAAAGTTCTAAAATTTGTTCACAAGGTTTGCATCCCTGACTTTGTTTGATATGATTTGATGAATTCATTAAATATTGCTGATTTTAAATATTCATTTCCTATTTGAAATTCAATATTCTTTATATTTGATTCATATGCATTCATATTTGAGAACAGGAATCTTTTGATGCTTTTATAAATATGGTTATCAAAATTCATTTGAAAGTTTGATTGAAGTTTATTCATTTGATAAAATTTGATATTTGCTCCTATTTCATATGCTTCCCTAATCCAAGTTGAGCTTCCTTCAGGTACTTAATATTCTTTTTCATTGCTTACTTCTTTGAGAACCCATTCATATTCATTTTAATAATTCTTTGGACTTCTGTGTGGTTCTTTTTAATGACAGGGGCAACCAAATATTGGTAACCCTCATATACACCCCTTGGTGTATATGCTGTCACTTTGACAACTTCTCCTCCATTCCTTGTTGTCACTAAAAATAAGGTAAGTAAAAAATAAAACAGCTTAATAATTCTTTCCCCCTGTGCCCCCCTCAGTCACAGGCGCCCCTTCAGCAAACTTCCTGAGTGTTGGGTGCTCTTCATTTGTTTTCCTGGGTCTTATCTTACTTAATTTCTTTGCAATTTCTGCTTCCTCTTGATTTCCTTCATTTGATAACTTTCATTAATTCTTGAAGCGTGTTGCAACCAAGTTTCCAGACTTGCCTGCCAATGTATCTCATAATACACAGGTGGCACTCAATGAGCCATCCCTTGGTGTATCTAACAGTATGGATCAATCTGATGGCAATGTTAAACTGTGGGCACTTTCTCCTAATTAGGAGTGCTACCAATTTGATCTGCTGATCCCACACAAGTTATTATTTAGCTCCAATCCTTACATGGAACTGCCACCATGTCACCCCCTTGTGGCCTGGTGGCTTTCACTATATAGTATATTAATTGCACTATTCAGCATTAAACAATACCTTATTATTATTCCTGTCCTTTCTATTAGACTTTTGTCTTCCCCAATTCAAATACTGAATCCTCATTGGTTCAGTTGCAACAGTGGTAGCAGCAGTACGTTCACAACCTACCTAAAGAGAAAATTTCCCACAAGAAAGGACGGAGTACAGCCCATATGGCTACTCCCCACCAAGAAGCCTTCCTGCCAATCCCCAAGGGGATATCCCCAACGGGTACGTCATCTATCAAGATCAACTGGTACTTACATGTGTGTACAAGCAACTCTGTCTTGGGCAGCGCAAAACTAGTGTCACCCTGCCCCAGTCAGACCTGTCACAACGCATGCTCAACGTCCAGTTGTAAACCTTTGTGGGTGGTGTGGAAGGGGCTGACATTATCAGTTGTCTCCACTCCACTGAAACCTGCCTCTGTGTATGTCAGGTACCTGAGCCTATGTGTGTTGCCACTGCTTCAGGCCGCCTTACAGGACCTGCTGCAGACTGGTTCACCATCTGGGCTAGTCAAGAAATAGAAATCACCTGGGTGTCATTCAGGGATGCCGCAAAGTCCTGCTACAGCAAGACATTCTTTCCCATTGTGGTAGGGACTCCCCTCCTGGCTATCAAACAGACTGGTTCTGTTCTTGAATATCTTGCCGCCTGGAAGCAAGCTCTTGCAGTTGCCCCAGAAGCTGTGACTGATAGGAACGCCATGCTTCTTACCTTGATAGTTAATGGGTTAAAACCCCATATCTGTAAGTGGGTTCCTATAGGTTTCTGCACCTCCATTGATGACTGCTATAAGGCCATTATGGAGGCTAATAATCAGGCTTCAGTGGGTTTCTACCACTCCAATGACACACCACCCCAACCTTGTCCCACACCTGGCAGTGCTCACAACCAAGTAAGTTGCTGCCAGCCACGCCAACAGGAAAATAGGGGTAAGTGTCCCTGCAAAAGGGGAACTCCAGTTAGCACAAATTGAGGACCCAGGAAAAGCCTGGGGTTGTAGTTACAAGAGGTTCTACAACACCACTTGACCCTCACTCTCAATCCCTCCTAGCAAAAAAACCCCTGCAACTTCAACATTCACAGAGTTGAAACCCTTGACATCTTCTAAGTTCATAGCAATGACCCCATACTTCAAGCCAGTCACTCTCCAAATAAAGTAACTTGCTTGGCCTACCCCTTTTGTTTCTGTGGGAACACCCACAAACTACTGGTAGATACTGGGGCTAATCACACTATGGTTGACCAGATGTTTGCAGACGCTCAACAGCTAGACCAAGTGCCAAGCAGTTTCAAGGAAGTACAAGTGGCTGACTCCCAAAGAGTGACAATTACCCATGAGACAGCACCCTTCTCTGTGAAAATGGGGAACTTCCAGGTTAAGCTCTCTGGACCAATCATGGCAGGGCTCAGCCACAATGTCATTGTTGGCCTTGACTGGCTTTGCCACAACTAACCCTACATTGACTGGGATGCATCTGTATTTACCCTCAATAGAAATGGGGTGGGTTTTCAGCTATATCCTGTTGAGATGAATAAGTTGCTTCACAATACTATGTTTTTTAGAATAACAGAAACAGGCCACATTATTTCAAGGGGGGAAACTAGACTTCAACCAATGTTCAGTCAAAGTCATCCGCGCAGAAGCATCTGCATCCCCTCCCTTGACCACTCCACCTCCACCAGCACTTGGTGCTCCCCTCAAGGAGTATAAGGACGTTTTCAGTGAAACGCTGGACCAACTACCTCCTCCCTGGGAAATCCAGCATGCTGTACAACTGCAAGGATCACTGCCCAAGGCACGTCCCCTCTATTGCTTGACACCAAAAGAAGATGAAAACCTCTGTCAGCACCTTGTAGATGCACTCAATAAGGGCTTCATTCACCTCTTGCTTTTGCCATACAGGGCTGCTGTCTTCTTTGTAGCCAAGAAGGACAGGTCCCTTTGCCTAGTCACAGATTACCTCAACCTTGATGAGGTGACTGTTAAAAACAAGTACACCCTGCTGTTCATTAACAACCTGTTTGACACACTTGCGGGTACATAGGTCTTTAGCAAGATTAATCTCACCACAGGGTACAACCAGGTCCGCATTACACCAGGGGATGAAGCAAAAACTGCCTTCCAAAAACGCTACGGGTTGTTTGAGTGCCATTTCATGAACTTCAAAATGACCAACAATCCTTCCACCTTTGCCATGTTAATAAACAAAGCATTTGAGGAATTGATTGGAAAGTGTGTTGTTGTGTACCTTGATGTCAAAACCGCAGACTTGACCCACCAGCAAGGTTCCAACCAAGCGGGATTGTGACCCACAATCTGATTACCCAGTCACTCAAAGCCAGACTAGGAAGTCAACTCAAATTACCAAATCCAACAACATGAACAGATGATGATCCTTTATGATGGATACCTTGTTTTGGCGCTTGACTCATTACCAGGATCAGGCCACTCCCTTCTTCCATTCAACAGTGTGATCAACAATCATGTTTGTATTACCCATTGATTCACCATGACTATATAATCACTATCTCACAATAAAGAGTATTATCTAGTTTCTAAATATTTTCCCCCTTGTAACTCTGCTAAAACAGCACAGTTACAACATTGGTAGCACAGGTAGGTTCTCCATCCTACCTTATCTTGAAAAATTCCACCTGTTGCCTGCATACGCCAAGGCCAACAAATCCTTGACAGAATTATGTCTGGCCTCCTGCCTGACTGGACCTTGTACACTCCTGGTAAGAAGATACCTGATGGTTTCGTCCTGTACCAGAAAATGGTGATTCCACTACCCACCTTCAAAGCCATGTCTGCACAATGGTTTTTCCGGGCTCCCGCCTCCATGCCACAACCAACCAACAAAGGTGCCATGCTAGCCTACGGAGCCCAAAGACTACGGAGCGCGGCCTTGGAACCTTTTGCCAGGGTCAACAACAACAACACTTCTGCATGGATCCAGTCTGCCCAGAGCAAGCTGGCCCAGATGAAATGCCTGCAGCAATTTTGGATTGTTGAAATCTCCATTTTTCTGACCCATGACGCTGGCACCTAGTGCAACAAGTGGCACAAGGAGCACACCAACAAGAACTGGGATACCTTTAAGCAAGACTTCCTGGAAAGATTCATGCTTAAGGATACAGCGCTCATAATAATATGCCAAGTAAAGAACCTAACCCAGACTGGTACTGTAAAAGAACACACTCACGCCTACAAGGAACTCTGGATTTGCGCGCCATCTGACATGGCCTTTGACACCCCAGCCACACACCTCATGTACTATGACGCCCTCAAATTACATATAATGAGGCATGTGAACCCGGACCAGGTGATCAATCTACAGAGCCTGTATTGCAAGGCATAAAAAGCAGAACAAACATTCAACGCTCTTCACAAGACACAAACTGGAAAACAACAGAGACCCAAGGACTCTCACACAGGAAGGCGTTACAATTTACCACCCCCTGGAAACAATAGGAACAACACCAACCACAAACCCACGGGTTCAAATGGACATGGAAAAGGAACAATGGCCAGTTGAACTGCACCCATTTCTGTGTCACCGTCACACAGGCAATCAAGACAAGGGAAAAGCTCAGGGAGAGCACTAAGCAAGTCAAGCTCTCCCCACGCAACTCCTGACTTGCCCAATGATGAGTACCAACCCAAGGACGTGAACCAATGCCCAATGATCCAAGTGCCCTTGGAGGACCTGGTACTGTACACCATTGCCAGATATCCCAATAAACTGATGTCCTATCCTTTCTGCTTTTGCAGTTACACAGGCTCAGCACTTCTGGACTTGGGTGTGGATCAAACCCTAGTCAACAGTAGCTTTGTGGACAAGTTCAAGTTGGCCACTAATCCTTTGTGGATTAAAAAGTGGTCCTGGCTGACAAACACCACATTGCTGTGACAAAGGAAACCGCCCCCTTCTCTGTCATGCTTGAGAACCTCCACTCCACCATCCAAGGTCCCGTCATCAACTTCTCAAAGTTTGACATTGTGCTGGGGCTAGACTGGTTACAGAAGAACAATCCTTGCATAGACTGGGCAACCTCAGTGTTGACAATCAAGCGTGAAGGTGTCAACCACCAAATCTACCCTGACTCCATGGACCAACTCCTACGCAACCATGTCTTTGTACGCATCACAGAGACCCTGGACAAAAATGAAAACCTGAAGGCAATTGACTGGGGCTCCTGTCAGTACAAGATCATACACTTCAAAGATTACCAGGATACCTCTACGCCTCAGGACTGCAAAATTGTGGCCCGCCATCCAGAAATCTTCAAGGAAGCACTGCCTGGGCTGCCCCCTGAGAAGCACATTCAGCACTCCATCCAAATCAAGGAGGCTGTACCCAAGGCGCGCCCTATTTACAGGCTGACCCCAAATGAAGACAACACTTTACGCGCCTACCTCAAGGAGGCATTGGAAAAAGGACTTATCCACCTCTCACAGTCTCCCTTTTGGGCCGCCATATTATTTTTGGCTAAGAAGAACAGTACCTTACGTCTGGTCACAGACTAACAAGCCCTAAACAAAGTTACCATCAAGAATCATTATCCACTATCACTGATTGACAATCTCTGATGCCTTACGAAGAGCCACAGTCTTCTCCAAGATTGACCTGACAGCAGGCTACAACCAGATTTAAATCAAGGAGGAAATCATACCCAAGACAGCCTTCTGTACTAAATACAGCTCATAAAAATGTGTGGTGCTCAACTTTGGCATGACAAATGCCCTGTCCACCTTTGTGTGGCGTAAATACTTTGTTCATGAAGGTTACATAGGCAAGCATGCCCTAGTGTACCTGGACAACATTATTGTCTACAGCCCCTTGGTGAAACAGCACCACAAAGACCTAGAAGCAGTCTTTGCTACCCTGGCAAAACACAAACTGTTGGCCAAGTCCTCCAAGTGCCAGTTCTTCCACGAGCAATTGCCCTTCCTGGGACACATAGTCTCAAAAGACGGCATCAAACCTGATAGTCAAAAGATAAAGGCCATCTGCAAGATGCCACCACCCCAGGATAAGTTGGAACTCCTCACCTTCCTGAGGATTGTGGCCTATGTACGCTGCTTCATACCTGACTGTGGCATTTTGACTGTCCCTTATCAGCCATAACAGGCGCCAAATCCAAGTTTGTGTGGACCCCCCAACGTGACCTCTGTTTTAGACACCTCAGGGAGAAACTCACAACAGCTCCCATCCTGCAATAACCCAAACGTGACAAGGAATACCAAATGGAAACCAACGCCTTGGATGCATCCATTGGGGGAGTACTATGAATCAAAAATAATGACAGTGACTTCATGCCTGTAGCTTACAAATTGCAAAAATTGACAGATGGCAAGTGTCAATACCCTATCCACAACAAAGAACTGCTGGATATTGTGCACTGTCTAGTTAAAAGGCTGTTACCTAGAACAGCAGAAAGAATTCACAGCATTAATCAACCACAAGTTGCTCATCTATTTTACAAAACTCAAGCAAATTGGTCACGCCGCCAAGCCCGCTGGATGGAGCTATTGGAGAGGTTTAACATGCTCATCCAGTACAAACCTGGGGCCAATCTTGCCATGGCAGACGCCCTTTCCCACTTGTATGTCTTTACCTCAAGAGGGGAGAATGGGCTCAACCCAGACTGACCTCTCTTAGTACTACAAACAAAAGACAAAGGCTTCTCCCCAGCACAACCAACATAATAAAGGAAACAGTCATCAAAAATGAACACCTATTTGCTGACATATATGGGACCCTACACATAAAAATGTCTGATGGCACAACCATTCCCTACATCCCCACACATCAGCAAGTAGACATTATCCTACACTATCACAGAGACCTTGGAAATACCAAAAGCCAAAACCTATATGAGTTCCTTAAGCATAAAGCCTGGTGGCCAACCTTATACCACAATGTCCAGGAAGTTCTAGACCAATGTGAGGTGTGAAAAATGTTTGCCAAAAGCAAAACCCTGCCAAAGTCAGTACTTCCCATCCACACAAAACTACCTTTCAAAGTATGAGCTCTTGACATTGTTGGCCCCATGCCAGGAAAACACAATGACAAGAAATATATCATCACTTACATTGACTTTGCTAAAAGATGGCCAGTAGCCCAAGCAGTAAAGGCACACACTTGCAACAATGTACAACAATTTATTGGCAAGGAAATAATCAGCTATCTTGGAAAGCCAGAACTCCTGATAATCAATGGAGGGAAAGAATTAACCTCCAAAACCACTAATATATACCTCACAAAAATGGGGTCAAACACACCATAACAACACCATACCACCCACAGGCCTATGGACGTGTAGAGAGGCTTAATGGTAGCCTCTTGCAAGCCTTGGCCAAACTCACCGCCGGAAGAATTGAGGAATGGTACAAGCAGCTACCCGCTGCATTACTTGTATGCCAGATTTGTGTGAACAGATCTACTGGGAAAAGCCCCTTCAAGTTAGTTTATGGCACACAGACCAACATCAGCCAAGCACTATTAGGACCTAAACTGGAAATTCCAAGTGAAGTCCCCCCACACTCAGACCCTCACATTGTAGAGGTCAACAGCAAGCAGACAGAAAGGGAAAATGAACGTCTACAAAAGGCCTTTGCCCCCATCTGAGATAGACATGAAGTGAGGGACAAAGTTTGGGTCATGAACGTTGAAAAAAGCAAACTACAACCCAAAAAAGTGGGGCCAGCAATCATTCTAAAGGTAAACAACAATAACACTTACCTTGTGCAAGGGCTTGGAAAACGTAAGCAAGACAAATCCTATACCATGACCGCCTGAGACCCTGCAAAGCAAGACAAAAACAACAAGAAACTGCCCTGCCCGCCACAGAACAACAATTAGTCCAATACAGCGCCTGGGCTCCTGTCAACTTCCCTGATGACCTGCCTCCAGAGGAGGCTGACCTTCAGTTGGGGGGAGTCAAAACTGCAGGCTCAACCCGCCAGCAAGGTTCCAACCAAGCGGGTTTGTGACCCGCAATCTGATTACCCAGTCACTCAAAGACAGACTAGTAATTCAACTCAAATTACCAAATTCAACAACATTAACAGATGATGATCCTTTATGGTGGATACCTTGTTTTGGCGCTTGACTCATTACCAGGATCAAGCCACCCCTTCTTCCATCCAACCGTGTGATCAACAATCATGTTCGTATTACCCATTGATTCACCATGACTATATAATCACTATCTCACAATAAAGGTTATTATCTAGCTTCTAAATATTTTTTCCTTGTAACTCTGCTAAACAGCACAGTTACAACATTGACAACATTATTGTCTTCAGTCAATATCAAACCACGCACCTCCAACACCTCTGTGCTGTCCTTGACACCCTTTGTAAAAACCAGTTGAAAGCTAAGCCCTCCAAATGTGAATTCCTCAAGTTGGAGCTCTTGTTCCTTGGGCACACCATCTCTGCCCAAGGGATAAAGACTGGCCCTGCCAAAATAAAGACAATCACCAGCATGCCACCCCCCACCAATTTCAGTAAGGTGTGTACCTTCTAGGGCATGGTTACCTATGTGCACAAGTTCATTCCCAATTGCAGGGAACTAATTGCACCTCTCACCAAACTTCTAAACACTAAGCAGTGCTTCCACTGGACCCCTGCCAGAGATCAAGCCTTTGAGGTGTTGAAGCAGAGACTTACTACTGTGCCTTTATTACAGTTTTTTCCAATCAAAGCTGCCAATACAAACTCAAGACTGACTCCTCTGACAGGGTCATAGGGGGCGTGTTACTGGTAGAAACTGAAGAGGGTGTCTTCCTCCCTGTGACATACAAATCCAGGAAGCTCACTGACTCAGAACAATGTTATCCAATTCATGACAAGGAATTAGAAGCAATTGTGCACTGAGTTGAGAAGTGATGCTGTTACTAGGAAGGGCCACCTTCTCACCCTGTGTATTGATGGACCACAAGTTGCTCTAATACTTCAACATGCAGTCCCACTTGATACGCCACCAGTCAGGCTGGGTCAAGTTTCTATCTCCTTAACAGTTGTGTATTGAGTACAAGTCTGGGAAAGAGCTTGTCACAGAAGATGTCCTCTCAAGGCTCTACATGGCGTCCATCACTGGGGATAACAGTTTGGACCCTGATTGGCCAATGCTCTGCCTCCAACCTGAAACAACCCGCTATGAAGGTCTTAATTCATTAACCATCTCCAAACTGAAGAACAATGAAAGTAGTTCACCACCAATGCGGGCAATGTCTGCCGCTGTGCAGAGACAGGGGAAAAGATACCCTATATTCCTACCACACAGCAAGGTGACACCCTACTGCACTACCACCGCACCTTGATCCATGTCAGGGGACACAACCTCTTTGAAATCATAAAACGTAAGGTTTGGTGGCTGTGTATGCGCCAAGACATCTTGGATCTCCTTGAGACATGTGTGTTGTGTGAAAAGAAAACGTCAAAGCCTGCACCCTCCAAGTCTTTCCTACCCATTAATGCCATGGAACCCTTTGAGCAGTGGGCCCTTAATATTGTTAGATCTCTCCCCAAAGACAGACTTGGGAATAAATATATCATCACAGCCATTGACTACTTCACCTATTGGCCAGTAGCATGGGCAACCACTAACCACACTGCTACCACCATCACTTACTTCATTGGCAAGGAAATTGTGGCCTGTTTTGGATGACCCAGACACCTCATTACAGATGGAGGTCCTGAGCTTGTTGGGCATGTCATGAAAGTGTACTGCGCCAAAAATGCCCTACAACAAATAGTCACAACTCCATATCATCCGCAAGCCAATGGGCGCGTAGAGCAATTAAATGGCTCCCTGTTTCAGTTGATTGCAAAACTCTCACAGGAACATCCTAATACTCTATGGACTGAACATCTGCCCACTGCACTGCTCATTTTACAAGCAAGAATCAAAAGGGATACCAGGTTCAGCCCCAGCACCTTGGCCTTTGGGGCGACTGATGGTTTGGCAGGAGTAGAACAAGGGAAATTACAATCCACAGTTCCTGCAAAACCCCCCTTGTTGCCTACCCCTTCCCTGAGCCAGTAGCGCGCCAAGGCCCAAGACATCAAGCACAAGCAAATTAGTGGAGGGATAAGACGCCTTGAGGCCAGATACACCATAGGTGACCCCATTTACGGCCTCAACCCCAATTCAGCCAAGTTAGAACCCAATCACTTGGGGCCCTTCAAGATAGCTGCAGTCTATGACAACCACATCTATCAGCTGGAGGACGCCCAAGGGAACACCAAAAAGCTTTACCACAATTGCTTGCTCCCCTGCTGCGCCATCCCCACACAAAAACTGTTTGTGTGGACCTTCCCAAATCTCCTGCAAACTCTGATCCTGGTGTCTGACAATGAGCAGGGGGCAAGGGGGTGTTGCAACCAAGTTTTCAGACTTGCCTGCCAATGTATCTTACAATACACAGGGGGCACTCAATGAGTTGCCCCTTGACATGTCTAACAACATGAACCAATCTAATGGCAATGTCAAACTGCAGGCACTTTCTCCTAATTAGGAGTGCTACCAATTCAACCTGCTGATCCCTGCACAAGTTCTTCCTCAGCTCCAATCCTTACATGGAACATGCCACCATGCCACCCCCTTGTGACCCAGTGGCTTTCCCCATATATTATACTAATTGCAGTGTTCTATAATAAACAATATATTATTCTTATTATTTCTTTCCTTTCTATTGGACTGTTGTCTTCCCCAATTTAAATACTGAATCCTCATTGGTTCAGTTGCAACAAGCACTCCTGCTTCTTGATTATTCTTTATTTCCTTTGTTTTCTTCTGTTTCCATTTGAACATTTTCATTTCCTTCATTTTGGTTTGATTCCTCTTCATTGCATTCATTTCTGTTTATTTCCTTCAATCAGCTTGATCTTCTGATTATTTTCCCTGGCACTTTGCCAGCAATCAAATGAATTATAACTTGCATCTTGAAAATTGAGGCTTGATAAAAAATTTCCCTGAAGATTTAGTCATTTTTCCTTGTCGTTTTCATCTATGATAGTTCACAAGTTACTTAGGGCAACTTCCTTTGATTGAATTATTGAGCACCCCCATTTCCTAATTGTTCTGTTATTATTTCCCTAATATTATTTCCAATGCCAACCATCTTCTTGAGGGCTGCCTCCAATTCATTCACAAGGCTGTAAATATTAGACATTTTTTTAATTACATCCCAAATAATGGTTTTATATCATTATTATCACCACATAACCAGTAAATTATAGATAATGAATACATTATATTGACAATTATTGAAAATAATACAAATAACTTGCAATTATACAAAAATAGCATAAAACACTAAAAAAATACCCCAGAATTGCATTAAACTAGCCATCTGAATTAGAACATGTAGATTATATTTTCCAGTATTTAAATTTTTTATTTGAAACTAGTATTTTATTGATATCTCATATTGAATTGTGAATGTTTTATTGAATGATACTAACTATACTAGGTTGTATGGCCAGCCATTTCAATTCTGTGTTATGTACATAACTCAATTCATTCTGTATAATAAAATTCATTGTAAATGTGGCTTTTTCATTGTAATTTTATAATTGGACTGTGTCTATAATGGGAAGCCATTAACACTTATTTTAAAAATTGATACATAGTGCATTTTACAGCCTTTATATTTACCTATTGATAATAATTCTGTAACATGCACTCTGTATCAATATTTATAATAAGTGTTAATAGCTCCCTAATATAGACACAGTCCAATTATAAAATCACAATGAAAAATACTATATTTACAATGAATTTTATTATACAAAATGTATTGAGTTATGCACATAATGTCTAAATATCAAGAGTTAATGTTTAGTTGCAATATTATAATGCAATATTTACATTTGTTGGTCTTTACTTTATTATTGATAATGATAAATATTCATAAAAATAAATATTTTAACTATATCAAATTTACAACTTTTATTAATTACAGGGAATTTCAATAATTTAAAAATAATATAACATTAATTATGAATTGAAATAAATAATATCAATTTTATTAAATTGTAAAAAGAAGGGTTTTATTTTACTCATCAAGGGAAAAGTGGGGCAGGGAATGGGCAGAATGTACATTGCCATCATCTGCACCTGTGAAAGGGACAGCATCAGAGGTAGTGGGGAGAGAATGGGAAAAGGAAAGGGAAAAAGGGAGGGGGGGGGATGGGTGGTAGTTTGGGAGTCAGGGTTGGAAGATGGGTGGCTTGGTCTTGATGGGGGAGTTGAGGAGGCAGGGTTTGTTGACTGGGAAGAGGCAGAAAGAGCTGACTGATTCAATTGCTCAAATCCTTCTTCTATCATATATGTGGGCTTGACAAACTGAATGAATGAGCGTGGGGGGAGGCAGGAGTCCTTTCTGGACTTATCACTATCACTTGCATAGAAGATGATGAGATCTGATAAGTACTGGACAAATATGGAAGGGAAAATCGCAAACCCCTTCTCAATTTGGGTGCACAGTTCATTGTATGTTGCAGGCTTTAAGTGCCTGAGAGCTGAACCAAAATTTTAAAGACATACATCTGCAAGATGCATGTCAGCGTGGTTGGTGGGGTATGTTCAACAGGTATGCCCTGAGGCTGTAATTTCCTTGGTTGCTCATTCCTACTGCTCCATCTCAGCACTCATTACAACTGTGTACATGCCTTGTTGGGTAGCCCACTCCTCCAGCATGTCCTTGAGCTCCGTCTGTTAGGCATACTTATTTTCTGTGTTTGGCAACACAGAGTAATAATTGACCCCAACAAAGAACATTCCAGCAAAACCCCCAACAAATCAATACAAAATTGGGCCACACTTGTAAAAATCAGATTTGATACACTTTTCTACATAATCTTAGATACTTGCAGAAATCTTGGCATATAACAGGAAGATGATGTTATTGTGTGTCCTCATTGCCCTCCCTTTTTATAAACTTAATGATGGTTGAATTTTAGGGGTATGTATCCACCAAACCAGGGCCACTGAGAACCAGATTGAATAAGATTCTGGCAGCAATCACAACTCTATGCATCCACAAATTCACTGTTCTCTTATTGGTGAAAATGCTGTGGAGTCCCAGTTGGAGACACACTTGGACCAGGGGCATCCACAGGTCAAGTTCTATGATGGCCATCATAAGGGGGTGGGCTTTTTCACCATTGGTTGATGTATGGGCACCAGTTGGTGTCTTCCTGGGAGTGGGCACTGTTGGTGTGGGCTTGTAGGGTTGCAGCCACAGTGGACTTTGCAAAACCCATCATGGCTGCTGTTTACCCCAGGGGACATAAGCATCCCTTGCTTTTCAAGCATTTTGAGAACAATTTCTGGGGTGATCAGTTTTCTTCTGCATCTTGCAGGCTGATTGGCTGGGGATGGGATGTGTCTGTTTTGGGAACCTTATGGTGCCATCTGATTGGATATTTTAGGGGTCCCAGCTCCCCTGGGTGACCCCTTGGCTAAATTAGATGATTCCAGATGCCAGTGTTGATACAGAATCTGGATTAGCAGCTGCCTGTGTGTGATGGGCAAACACAACCATGCTTGAGGACGCAGGAGAAAGAACACACTCCTGGGTAGTGCTTGGGAAGGGGCATGTGGGTTTGGAATGACCATAGAGAGAGGCTTTGCCATTGGAAGACCCAGTGTAGCCCTGCATGATTTTGTAAGGCCAGGGAACAGCTTTTTTATTTGGTTTTTATTAAAAGAAGGCATAATAAATTTTTATTAAAAAATTAAACTCAAAAAGAGAAGTGTACATTTTAGTCAATTTTATTGTTATATATGGTAAGTTGGTGAATATTATAATCTAAATTTTAGCCGTCCTAAACTGGAATAGGGTGATTTTTGAGAGTGCCTGTGCTTTCTAAAAGAATCAGCATAAATTCACTCCAGATACTTTGACTTCCTGTTTGAGATACCCATAAATTATATTTATTTCAAATTCAACTCAATTATGATTTGAAATTTGGTTCTTGGATTTGACAATCCTGCAATTTCAGATTTGTTAATTTTTACATAATGTCTATTATTTGTTTGACATACAGGAAATCTCAAAATGTACATTAGAATCCTGTATTTCTAATTCATGTATCCTGCATTTGTTTGTTGTGTTTTGTCTTTTGTTAGTTGAGTTATCTGCTCAAGAGAATTAAAATTTGCCAATTTAAATAAATCAAAAAAAATCAAATTAAATGGTTGATTTTATTAAATATTTTAATTTTCACTCAGCTGAGTTGCCTGAAAATGTGATTCAAAATTTGGACCAAGAATTTGAAAATCCCAAAATTTTATGTTTAGGTTCTTAATTTACAGTAACTATTTTTTCAGGGCCTTAAGGTAAATATCTTATTCATCAATGAAGACTAATTTCCAGCTTAGTACAAACCTAATCTCACCATTAGGATTTCCTGTTGTGTCCCTTGGCTATGCCCAAGTACACAATATACACCATCCTGAAACCTTACTTCCTATACCCACTGCAGATGTCTAACATCTGGGCACCTTTATAACCACTACATATATCTTCTATCTGGAATTCTCTCCCTTTATATAGCCACTATAAGGTTTCTTTAATGAGGCTTTCAGAGGCTAACATTAAATTTCTTCTTGCTACTTTCTCATCCTCTTTGCTCTCCAAGTAGTTAGCTTGAGAGTTTGCAGAGTAATCAATTCTACCTCCTGTACATTGCTCTTATCCCTTGATATCTCACAACTTCTTCTCTGGGAAGTTTTCCTCAGATGATTCCAGTCTCCCTATGCCTGGATGATGATAGAAAGGCTCTTTCTTAAAATCAGCCTAAAGAAAAAGGCAGGAAAAATCTTATGCTATATGAGTAACCTAGATTAATTTTTCCTCAGCTATTATAAGGACTTCATTGTTTCTACAACACTCCATCATACCAAGGTACACCATTTATCCTCTTCAGATAACACTATAAGACTTTACTACTGGCATCCTTGAGGCATAAAAAGCTAATTTAAAGTATCATATTATTTGCCTCTATAGGCAGCAACAGTGGCAAAATTGACTGTAGGGATGTAAAAGTGAGAATTCAAAAGTGAGAATCTAAAAGTGGCCAATTTGACACTTTTTAAATTTTCAGAATGGCTTTTTATAATAAAGTAACTACTTTTTCTTGATTTTTTTTAGTTAAGAGAATGAATAAAAGGTATTTTATATGGCCTTAATAAATTATTATTTCAGATGAGTTGTTTTAATTTGATTTTGAAATTTTAAAATTGTCAATTTGGCCACTTTTAGATTCTCACTTTTGAATTCTCACTTTTACATCCCTACAATCAATTTTGCCACTGTTGCCCTCTAGGCTCTTAAACCTGATTTTATTCAATTCAACAAATTCTCTCACCTGCAATCTAGCCTCCCATGTGAATTGTTGCAACCTCTTTGATTGTGATTAAGAATAGTGAATTTACTGGAAGAAATAAAAGGGTCAAAGACACTGTGGATAATTGTTAAACCTGTCTCAATTGTTGGAAATTTCTCAAGAGTATCTTCCACCTTGTGGATCTTAAAATTATCCAGTAAGATAAAAAAATAAATCCAAGCTAATTCATATAAGATGATCTTTTACTAATTAGAGAAATGATATAAATATCCTGCTATTACAGGGATCTTCTGATCATTTGATACATCTCAATCCCTTTTGAACCAAAAATAGCCACCATGGAATAGGTTGTGGCACAGACTTAAGCCTTCAGGAATATTCTTACATAGAGGTTGGTTAAGGAACACCAGTAACATTACTCCTAATATGGGGAGTAAAAGGGAATAATTCTCCAATAAACCAACATTACCAGCAACAGTTTACAATGAACAAGAAATTGCAAACTTGGATTCAAAGGAAATACATAACTTAGAAAGGACCACATGTTATTAAATATGGCCATGGGACAGCCACCTTCAAGTTGGCCCACTTCCAGCCACACCACCATCCAGCCACTGCCCAGTCAAGCCCCTGCTAGTCCTAGGGATCCAGAAGATCATGTCTGGGATCCAGGAGAACCAATAAGGACAGGGGCCTCAGCCTAAAACCCAATATGCAATAGGAGCAACTCTTGTCAATTGCCAAATGGGGTCACCATGTAAACTCCAGCCCAAATCCAAAATTCCCAAGAATATCCCCAAAAAACTTGGGAAGAGGCCTTGAAGCACTTGTTTTCTTCAATACATATTATGAAATACCTATCAAACATACTCAAGAAAAGGAAAGTCTTGTAGTTGGTAGCCCAGAAGATCTAAAGTTTGACTCCAATCCAAAATCCAAACTTTCACAAACACAGTCTTTACTCTTGGGAACCCATTCCAGTGTTTCTCCTCCATTTGCAAGCATTTTTCATTTGAAGTACACTATAAATAAAGAAAGCTCACTCATTAAAAGATTGTGATATCATTGATAGAAATTACCCTCAATTAATATAACATAAATCATATTTTACCTAAAAACAAAAAATAAAGACTACTAAGCTTTAGTCACCCCTCACCAAGAAAGAAGATTAACCATTCCATATTCTCAGTTGTACTCACATATTGCCTTGGGATTGGGGCTATTGATCAGCCTTTGACCAGACTGTACCCAGATCCAGATCCCAAAGACATGCTTTATGAAGAGCATATACAACTAGCCTCTTTTAACATTTCCTCTTGGCCTCTTTTGATGTTCCCTAAATCCACCATGTCTCTTTCAGTATACACCTCTGTATACTACATACTCACTTATTTTATTGGAGACTTTGGGCCATACAATGTACATGCTAAGGCTGCCTGTTAGGTAATGACCATTTATCCCATTTTTATGGCTCTCACCAGTTTAAATTTTGCCAACCTGCTCCCCTATATGGCCTAAATAATCTCTCATGTGTTAAGGTTTTACAGACGCACACTAAGATACTCTGTCTTTGGTACCTCTGAGAAAATAGACATTTGAATTAAACATAGGCAACATATACACTGATTTTTCAATATAATAGTGTATGCCTCTGCATATTTTTGCCATGTATCAATATTGGCAGGGCAGTTATAGTTATATGGAGATATCCAGAGTTTTTTATGGAAGCTGCATCCCCCTGACCACACAGTAGAAAAAGTAAATTAAATCCTCAATCCCAAAATTATAATTGACCATGTACTGTATACAATGGTTTTAAAAGCTATGGCGGCAAGCAAAAACAATTCAGATTTAAACAAAATAAACTCAGCTTTAAATGAAATTGAAATGTATCCAAATCTATTGTAAATCAATATAAATTCATTTAAAATTAATTTTGTTTAAATCTGAGTTCATTTTGTTTAAATCTGAATTGTTTTTGCTTGTTGCCATAGCTTTTAAAACTACTTATTTTCCATAACAAAATGGCAATCTTGGTTAATCTATTGACAGATGGCTCATTTATGCTCCTTGATGAGCAGGGTTGATAAGTGCTTGGGTTTCTACATTTGGAGAATTTGGACAGTGTTGAGATACCAGTTGTATATTCTGTTGGTAAAAAATTGGATCCCCTCCAAAAATAACTACAGCCTTCTTGAGATCACCAGTATTCCGTAGCAACTTTATAAGGATAAGGTGCTTCATGTTAGGAACAATCTTTTAAGTTGATTTCTTTTGGTATGATTAAATTATCCTGCTTAGTTACTGGGATTTAAGGCATAGGCATCTTGTTGGAGAATGCCATGACCTTCTTTAACACCTGCTTCCCCTCCACAGTTATATAAAACTCTGGCTTTTCATCATTGTTTTGATCAATATTGCTTAAAATGAGCTTATAGCAAATGTCAAGCACTGTCAAACCATTTTTCATGCTTTTTAGGGCCAAATCCTGGTGATAAACTGGGTCAAATACCAAATAAGTGAGTTCATATTCCTTTTTGTTCACTTTTTTAGACATAAAAACTTTGGTAGCCTTTCTGGATAGCTTGGATACCCTTGGACTTATGTTCCACACCCCCAACCTGTGTAGCTTGAACTGGTTGTTGTGTCTGTGCGACCTCAACAGTATCTATTTTTCTTTCACTTTGATTTATTAGGAATATGTTTTGTACTCACAAAATCTTTTGACCTGGTGGGACACCCCCAACCACAGTGCACAACTGCTACATTGCCACTGTGTGAGAGGGGGGCTAAACTAACTAAGTTTGGCTCCCATCCTGGGGGGAGGATCCACCAGGACACCATACAGTGTAGGACTGGGATGGTCGCTTGAAGGGGCGTCCATAGGGAGGACATGGTGGATAGACGGGGGAAGTATGAATCCAAGCCCATCAATAGCATCCCACCAAGCAACCAGGGAGCACGCTTGGGACCCAACTCTTGCCCACCCAGGCCCTCTTCTGGGGCCTGTGAGACTGGGATCTCCAAGGAAGGAGAAGAAAAGGGGGCCGGGCTAGGAGCCATGGGTGGAAAGGAATTGAGGGCAGAGAGCTTGAGGTCGTCACATGTCAAGCTTCTTACAACATTCTCACTGGTGGCAAAGATATCCTGGGCGCGCCCAGGGATGCTCTCCAGTAAGTGTATGAACTGATGCAGATTGGCACCAGCATGATGAACAGAATGGGAAATACACCCCCACAGATCTGGGGTAGTAAACCATATCAACACCAGAGCTGGTGCCAAGGTGTAAACAACAAACTTGACAAGAGGCACCAACATTTCTCTCAGTATCAATATCTGGGGTCAGCAGCAGTAGGTGTTGTCCCTCTAAGGTTTTTCTTATTTTTAATTGGTGGCACAAAGAAAGGGGCAACCAAAGGTCTAGAAAAACAAGATGATCAAGAAGAGGCTGAGAGGAGCAAGAACAGCAGCCACAGGACAATGGTAAGTCTCAAAAGCAATTTTACTAAACTTAAAGTGTATATCAAGTGAAGTGTAACTTGAAAGCAAAAGGACAATGATTTCAAACTTAAAGTAAGTAATTATAGCGGTTTTATTACTAATTTTAAAGTTTGAACTAGATTCTTGAAAGCAACTAAGGTAAGCATAAGCAACAACACTAATGTTAACTATAGAGGCTTTGAAAACAACGCCGTAAGCCAGGGAAAGGCAAGCAAGGTAAGGAGCAGCAATAATAATACTGAAATGAGCCAGGGATAGAAAAAGGGGACTAGAAAAGACCCCAAAGCTTAAAACTAAGTGTGGGAAATTTAAAAACTTTTAATTTTAAAAAATGAGCAAGCAGGGGACCAAAAGTCCCCTGTCTTGCTTTAAGGGTGGAATTCAAAATTCAGGGTCATCTAACCCAGGGGCCCAGGTTTGATTGGCTGTAAGAGAAATTTTGCCAGGCAGATCCAGCAAGCTGGAGGGTTTTATACCAATTTCTGACTTCAACTCTGATTGGCTGGGGTCAGATGAATGGGGCATCTCACCATTCAATCCATATGGATTGGCATTTAAATAATTGACAGTAGTGCAACCTGAATGCTTTGACTTAATTAATTTCAAGTGTGGACAGGCCCAAGCCAAAAAGTAGTCCAAATTAATCAGAGATTCCTCCCAAGTGGGAACTGAATTCATCACATTGGTATTTACCACCTGGGAAGGGTATGCCAACACAAATCTCTCATCAATTGTATGGGCTAAATCCTCAAGGGAATTAAAGGGCTTGGCCAGCTTCTGAGCAGATTTGTTTGAGCGGTGTGGGAAGATTTTCCTATCCAGGGCTAAAGGGGGTAGTGACTTTACAGCCACTCTGTTGTTGTGTTTCTTCCATTTTACAGTATAATAGAATAAAAAACCAAGCTTGATTAAATTACAACTTTGGTCTTATTATTTTTATATGAATATAGTTATTTAATTAGAATATTAAATGTCCAACTACTGGTTTATAGATTTATTTCTTATTTAGTTGTTTTTAGTTTTACAACACCCCTTTTAGAATCACCAAATTAATTGCCACACATTTTCCTGGATTTTACTATATATTTAAACACCCAGAAAAATATTTTTATAACCTAAGTTTTAGTTATGTGTCATATTTTAGATAGCTAGGCC